>WOXC01009368.1:0-155564 GCA_011680675.1 Gymnobelideus leadbeateri | reverse complement strand
CCTGAGCCCAAATCCCAGCTTTGATATTTGTTTTCTGAATGCCATGGCAAGTTACTTCAACCCATTGGGCCTCAGTTTTCATTTCTATAAAATTAGGAAGTTGGATGAGGTGATCTCTTAGGTCAATCTCCAACTCTAAATCTCTAGATTTAATTTATATTTTGTACAAATGAACTTCGTACAATTTATCTTTAATTTCCAAGATTGTACTCCTCAGTCATCTTCCTGCCAATCAACCTGCCACCTGGACAAGAGAACATACCATGTAGAAGATACTGCCTTCACCTCCACAGCTCTCACTCTAGGGTGAGAAGGCCCCACAGCCCTGATTAGTGATTGTATAATGTGACCTACTATATTTACTCAGGCTCCAGATATTCTTGACTTATTCTCCGGTTACCTGACTTCATTTTTCAGTTTTACAAATAAGATCAAATTAATACAGCATTTTATTTTTCCTTAAAAGGGTATGTCAATCTAATATTCTTTAATTCCACTCACCAAACTTGCTTTCAAAACTAAAATAGCCTATGTTTGGCCCATAATGCCCAATATGTTTTGCTTCTTCCACTTAGGTTGTAAGCTTCTTGAAGATGGTAACTGTCTTTTCTTTCGTATTTGCATCCTTAGTAGTTTACTTTTTCACTTATTCATTCTTTTTCATTCATTTGTTCCTCATGGTATATGACCAATAGGATACTAATCTATTCATTTGCCATATTTTATATTTTCATACCTGATAATAAGCACTTAATTCTGTATTGATTAGTGTCTTTTTGGCAGTCATCTATTTGATGTATAATTTGTTACCTGCTAAAGGTACTGCTTTGTGAACACAACCACATTAACACTTACAAGCCTTTTTATAAGTAAAATATTAACATCAAAAGATATCAAAGTTTCTTGAGTATTCCTTGAATCAATCAGAAATATTTCTCTTATGTTCTAGATGTTATCTGATCTATTTGTCAGACTACAGATTATAGAAAAGTATTTAAAAATAAGATAAATCTTTGAGGATCAAACAAATACTGAACTAAACAACTAATAAAATTTGGGGAGAAATATTTCTGCCAATCTATTTGGATCCTTTATCTTTAAGATAATATCCTCTGTATACACTAATCCATAAGAACTATAAAAGTTAACAATCTCATGTGTAATTGAAAGCCTCATGCAAGAATTTTATTGCTGTAGTGAATTATTTAGTGTCCCATTAGAATTAAAGAAACCTTGTAATGGATTTGATTATAAAATAATTAAATAAATGAATATAAAACAAACCTATCAGAATGCAGACACCCAAATAATTTCTGTTCTTAAAATAATCACCTAGATTGTACTACAGTTATTGAAACAATAACTACATTTATCAAAATAATTTAATCTTATTTTTGTAATTTCTTTCAGAATCTGTGACATGTTTTTGCATTATATTCAGGAGTAAAGAGTCTTAAAATCTAAAATGTGAATTTAATCTTTTTATATCTTTCAAAGTGTATTTAAATTTTCAGAAATGACCCAAAGTCATTTACAGACAATTTGGATGAATAACATAGGCAAAAAGCTATAGAATGCTATGAGGGAAGAAAACAATGCAATTGATTTTTTTTTTTAACAAACAGGTTGATTTTGAATATCAGATTAGTTGTTGTATATGTGTTTTAAGCAATCAAGTAAGATTGGGTATGAATCACTACTCTACTACTTACATGCAGCTGTCAATTAGTGAAGTGAATTATTTTCAGCAATAATGTTTTCATCATTGACATAGGTTTTCCATTACAAATTGAATCATTATTTCTCAGGGATATTATAGAGGAAACATCAGTTGAGCTATAATTTTGCCCAGATGACCTCTTCACTGTCTTTCAATGTTAACATTCTATGATCATGCAAATAGCTATGGTTCAAAAAACAATCTTATCAGGAAGGCTTTCAAAAATGGGGGGTTTAATATGTTATATCTCTATAAACATAATTAAAATTAGTTATATATAGAAGTCATATTTCTTAAATACAGGGGGAAAGGCAAGCAAACATTAAGTTAAATTAATATTCATAGGACTTTGGGAACTCTTATGGACAAAAATATTTGGCTGTAAATTACAAAATGGCATTCTTCCTCTACTGTGGTCCAGCTTGCTCAATTGCAGTATGATTCCTCACTCAATATAATAGTAGGGTCATAATATCATTTCATTTTTGAGAATTTTTGCTCATTAACTAGAAGTTTTTGACTTCCTCTCTTTCCAGACAAGAAAATTCAAGTAAAATATTCTGTTCAAGGTCACAAAGCAAGTTGGTGCTACATGATTGATTAGGCTAACTACTTCTATTTCCTGTTTGGAATGCTGTCTTATGTCATGTTAATTCCCATTGCGCATCCAGGAAATAGGCATAATAATACTTAACACTGAGCTCAAATAAGCATCATGGAAATTATTCTTTTATATGCAGAAAATGTTTCAAGAATAACAGAACAAACAATTTATAGTTTCCTAGAGGATGTTTCCCCTACTGGAGAAAAAGGAAAGGGAAGGAGGTTGAATGGTTATGACATAAAAATAAATATTAGCTTTATTCTGGTGAAAATTATATTGCAAAACTAGTATAAACTAGTAGAATTCATCAATTTTGGGGGTGGTAACAGTGGATTTTGACTCAGTTTAAATAAAAATTCAATTGAGAACTGTTAGATAATGGAATGGGATAGCAACAATGACTTTCCCTTATTAAAAATCTTAAAATAGATGCTAAATGAGTGTCTGTTAGGGATATTCTATTGTGAATTTTTGTACAGAGTGTAATATTGGGTTTAATGACCTCTAAGATCCCTCCTTTCTCTCTCTCAAAAAAATTATCCCAATACTTCATTGTAAGGTAGAGGTAATCCTAGAATCTCAAATACTATGTCAGTGGGAAACAAAAATAGGAGATTTTACCTATCTGGAGAGACTTGGATAAAAGGTAAGGCAACAGGGAGTATCCAAGGAAAAATGTGAAATTGCTAACAAGTCAGTGTAGCTCTCATTTCAGAGTGACAATGGCGGGATAACACAGTTGCTAGTTTTCATATCAATATTCATTTAACATTGATACATTAAATGATAAATCCTTAGATGATGGTATCATAGATCTAGAGTTGTTAGTGATTTCAGAAGCCAACTAGTGTGCATAATTATTTTATAGATCAAGAAACTGAGTTTTAGTGAGGCAAATAAGCTTGTTCATAATAATAGGTAATAATAACAATAACAATGTAATAAGTGGATAATACCTTCTAAATTGAGGATCTCATTATTTTTCTTTTTACTTCATAAAAAAATGCCTCTTGTTCAAAGTCCCTTCTACTCACCTCCTCATCTCACATTACTCAGATAACCTTTCCTAACCATGTCTTCTTTCACCTGTCTCTCATGACAAGGTGACTCTTATCTTTGTCAAGGTTAACTCTCCGCAAGCAAACTTGATCCCATTTTCCCCATTTTTTGGCCAGTACATTGTCTTCACTATTCACTCTTTCTGACCTTCAACCTCTCCCCATCTCCTGGGCCCTTCCCTGCTGCTGATACACTCACATTTCCAGTATAGTAAATAAAAGTCTCTCTTGACCCAACATACCTGTTAGACACGTTCCTATATTTTTATCCCCTCTAACAGACTCTTTAGAACAGCCACTAAAACCAAAAGCCCCCATCACTCCCCTCTCTTTTAAACTCTATTCAGTGTGACCAAACTAATAATTGAATTGAAGATACTTACTGATCATTTAATTGCCAAATCTAATAACAGTTTTCTCAGTCTTCATTTTTTGTTACCTCTCCATAGCCTTTCACACTATCAATCACCCTTTGACCTGCATATTGTCTTCTCTAGTTTCTCCTGGTTCTCTTCCTCTATATCTGATGGTTTCTTTTGCTGGACCTTCATAAATTTGATGCCCACTAACTGTAGATGTCCTCCAAGTTTCTGTCCTGATTTCCCTTCTGTTTTCATCTCTATGATATATTTTGGTGATCTTATCAACTCTCGTGGGTTGAATTACATATCTATGTAGATGATTCCCAGATCTATATATCCAACCCTAATCTCTGCCCTGAACTCCTCTAGACCAAGCTCATCAGCAACCTTTTAGACATCTCTATTCGGATGATCCATAAGAATCTCAAAAACACCATGTTCAAAACAAATAATTATCTTTCCCCCCTAACTCTTCATTCTTACAAATGTTCCTAATATTATAAAGACCCCACACTCTCTCCCTCCCCAATCATTTGGCCTTGAAGCATTATTGTCATCCTAAATGATCCACTGGCATTCTTCCAGGTATCCAATCTGTTGTAAAATCTTCATGTTTCTATCTTCAGAATATCTCTCATGTTCTTTTCTCTCAGATATTACCCTACTTCAGGGCCTAATCACTTTCCACTTGGACAACTTAAAAAACTTTCTAAATTTTCTCTGTGTTTCAATTCTTTCCTCACTCTAAGCCACCCTCCATTCTGCTGCCAAAGGGGTCTTCCTAGAATGCAGTCTGACCATTTTATCTCTCTGCCCAGTAAACACCATTAGCTCTTTGTTACCTCTAGGATCAAACATAAAACTGTCTGCTTGGCATTTAAAGCTCTTTGCAACCTGTCCCCTTCCTACATTTCCAGTCTTTGTAATATTTTATTCCCTTCTACTCACTCAATCATTCAGATACAGTGATTTATTAGCTCACCTTGCCATTCAATTAAGAATTTATTAAGACCTAAATATGTTTCAGGTGTTGGGCTAAGAATTGGAAATACAAAAAAGAGAACCCCCCAAAAAATCAATATCTCAAAGAACTTGCCTTCTAATTTCTAGATATGAATCAGGGAGGTAGAGAGAAAAAAAGGAGGGGGGAAGACAAAAAGATACAGAGACACAGAGAGAAAAAGAGAGACAGAGACAGAGAGACAGAGATAGAGACACAGAAACAGAGACAGAGACAGAGAAGTTAATCTGAAAGGTAAGGCATTAGCAGCTTAAGGGACAAGTTGAATTTTGAAGGAAGGTTAGTTTTGGTAGAGGTGAAATTATAAATATAGTATTCCTTAAATGAGGGACAGACAATAACCTGAAGTCATTGAGAATGCTGTCTAACAATGTTTACACTTAGCTACAAGTGAAGAATGGATTTCTGTGCATTTACAAAAAGAATTGACCAACACTAAAACCAAAGGTAACATCATCAAAAGTAGGTGATGCAAATGAACATAATTTCCTTTTTTGATGATTCCTTGTAAGGGTTATGGGATTTAAAGATCTTCCATGACCCTTTAATTTGCTGACATAGCAGGAAGGGTTGGGGCAAGAAGAAGCAGAAGCCAAGCTAGACTGTGTGCCCTGACTGGAGGTGTGGAGGTGGCAGCAGCGGCAACTCCTGCTTTTGAGCCAGACAGAATTTCTGTTAAGGACTTCTGTTGAGGGCTGCCACGGACTGGAACTGGAGGGCCAGAGCTGTTAGGAGCAAGCTGTGTGGATGCTGAGCAGTTATCATGAATGGGGAGAGGAGGACCTTTGCCTAAGGTAGCCTGTTCTGTTTTGAAGGCTTGAGAATGTGGGTGTTTACTACATTAACTACATGTGCAAACTTCATAACTACTGTGATGGCTTTGACTTTCTGGTTTTGGGACTCTTCTGGTATTTGAATAAATGTTCTAGCTTTATTCACCATGTAGAAAGCCTGGTATATTTTGTGATTAATAACCATATCAGCATATTTTATAGTTACTGTAGGCATTGTGAATAATGCATTGTTGATACGTTCCTTGACTAGTAAATCTTTAGAAAGGAGAAACAACTTTAAGAAGGATATTTTCTCTTTGATTCTCTCACCGATAAACCAGGGTAGAAAAACCAATAAGATGATAGCTTTAAAGATAAACAACACCATAGGGGTCAAGTTCCCTCATTTTAATATTTATTATTATTTCATAGAATTTTCATATTGATTGTAAAATAGAAAAAGATCCTATGGGAAGACTAGATGGCACAGTGATGAGCACCAGCACTGGAGTCTGGAGAACCCAAGTTGAAACCTGGCCTCAGACACTTAGCACAAAAACTAGCTGTGTGAACTTGGGCAAGTCACTTAACCCCAATTGTCCTCCAAAAAGCAAAAAAATAAAGTTTGTATGTAAGATTGTATATAAAGAATACAGACTACATTTGGCTTTCTTTGAAAACAGTGCTTAGCACAGTACCCAGCATGTGATAAACAATAAATTATTTTGGAGGGGCAATTGGGGTTAAATAACTTGCCCAAGGCCACACTGCTAGTATCAAGTGTCTGAGGCCACATTTGAACCCAGGTCCTCCTGATTCCAGGTCTGGAGCTCCATTCACTGTGCCATCTAGCTGCCCCTATGTACATCTTTTAAATGTATAAAATGCTTGTAAAATAGGATACTTTCACAGCTCTCTTGCTTATCTTTGTTTCCTTATGAACATCCTTTGATTCTCTTCTATACATTTTCCTTTATGTGCTTAAATATTTTTGTCCTTCTTTTGTTGGGAGAGGCAACATCATTAGTCCTTCCTCTCCCCAAATCATAACCAAATTATAAAGAGAGGAGAGAAGGGGGAGAAAAGATAAAAAGAACCTCTTATTACAGAAGCATGGCCATGCAAAACCAATCCACAAATTCAATGCCAAGGAATCCTCTTTCTACTGACTTTATATTAATTCATTCACATCTATGAAACCATTCTCAGAATTATCATTTTATGTGCATAAAACATATAGGATTACAAAGGAAACACTTTATACTGAAATAAAGATGTAGTATTTTCCCATTCAAGAATATTGACCCCAGAGTCTTACATATGTTAAGCTGAGCCCTTGGGGCTACCCGCCATGGCTGCCAGTGGGTCCTCGGTGCCACCTCAGGCGGTGTTGCCTCAGGGGTGTCTGGCAGAGGAACTGGAGCCCCCGAAGGCGTCGGGGAATGGCTGCGGAGTGCTTATCCCTTTGCCACCAACAGGAATGACTTCCAGTGTGGTGAGCCAAAGAGGCCTGAGCCAGGACTTCAGATAATTACCCTGATATCAGTGGACCTGAACAACAAAGACCTCTTCGAGATGCGACTTTTCACTAAGTCAGCTCTGGAGTTCTTTTGATATGGGTTACACTTATTAGGATGGTATTTGAGTTCTGAGGCTAACAGGCTCTGCCCCAAAACTTTAGTTGTCCAAAACATTTGCAGGAAGTCAGTTCTTATGCAGATGTTCTTGATGATGTGGCCTTGGCCATTAGGTTTTGAGGCCAGCTCTCAAGAGCATCCTTTCAGATGTAACTGACTGAGATAAGAGATAACTGCCCAAGACTCTATGGCACCTAGGAAACAACAGGCCTTATTACCATGCTACTTCCAGGATACAACAGACTAAGATAATGATTTCTCTTCCTTTCAGTCTTTTGTCTCTTTGCTCTATAAAAACCTTTCCCTGAGTATCAATAAATGGAATTCATGGTTCTTCCTTGAGCTACCCACATGGCCTGGTCATTTCTTATTCACATCTCCAAATCATGCTAAGTGCTGGACACTGAGCAGCCCATGGCATTCCAGAGGAATTTGATTGTTAATTTGGTACTCTTTGCTGCTGGTGTCTGCCTGGCTAGGAACCTGAGTGACATTGACTTGATGGCACCCCCAGCCAGGTCTGTAGCACAGCTATTTCTTGGAACCTCTATTCAACTCTCAGCCATGACTATGACATGACCACCAGAAGATCTGCTTTGACTGGCTACCACAAATCTGATTCAAACTTGCTACATTCCCTTCTGCACACTAGATATTTTTCTTCCTTGATCAGTCTATGATCAGCCATAGCTTCAGTCTCTACTTAGGCATGGTGTGAGGTATATTGCCTTTGCTCCATATATTGTACATATCTTCCAGATCCCTGCAGGTTGGGCAGATACCAGGCAGGGAGTGTGTTGCAAGTGGCATTTGCTATTATCTTCAGTTATACAAAGATTTTTTTTCTCCCAAAATGTTTGAAATAAAGACAGTTAACAAAAAAAAAGTATATTGACCCCATGAAATCTACTCAACATATTGAGAATTACTGCTCTAGGGGAACAGTTTCATTTGTATGTATTTTACTTTGCTCCAAAGGTCCAGTGGTTCTTTACTTTGTTGTGTTACATTTTTCTACCTTTCATCCTCCTAATTCAAGTTAGTATTCCCCTTTGTCTCTGGGATTTTTTCTTCCCCCCTCTTTTTTCTTTCCTTTTTGTAATACTTCCCTTTTCCCATTTTTTCAAAGAATATTTAATTTCCCTCTTACAACCTACAGAGACACATTCCCCTGATTCTTTCACTTTTTCTTTTAATAGGATGAACATGCAATATTTTGTACATCCATAATAGTTATCACTGCGAAAAACATAGAGCAACTTCTTTGCCAGCCACCTAAAAGTTCCCCTTACCCGCCCGCCATACTACTTGGTCTTAGACTCAACTCTCAATAGTTTTCTGCTAGACTTCAATGTTCTTGTTAATTCTCAGAACTAACATGTCACTGTGGCTGTGCCAAACTGCAAATTTGTTGCATCTGCTCACAAGCTCAGGGCTCTGTTATTTGGCTCTACTTAGGTCTTTACATATAGGGGACTTTGTATTTTTGTGATGAGAATTTCCTTCTCTCCCCAAGACAGGGCTCTACTTGATCCTTTGCTCAGCTGTATTTGATCTCCAATTAGGAAATTCCTGCCAAGCCCTAATGCAAACAAGAAGCTGCAATCAGCTCTTGTCTGAAAATAGGTTTTATATAGAATCTACCTGCCAGACACTTTAGGTCTCTTCTTCTCTTTCCCTTTTGGCTGATTAGACTGTAGATACCCCATGCCTTCACTCTGCTTGTTTGCTGTTTCAGCGTCTTTTGTTCTCAACTGGAATCCTTTCCAATTTTGCATTATGTCTTTTAGCCATAAACTATCATCTAAAGAAATCTTACCAGTTTCTCATTTCAAACTGAGCACAAAGCTCAGGGGGTTATGTCCCATTCCTAAATTACTATAAATTGAACTGGTTTGGCAAATTTCCAACCTGAGGGGTACTGAAATTTATTTTCATATTCTTTAATTCAAATTCCTTGTCTTTGTACTCTGAATTTGGTGAGTTGACTCAATTAGAAGAGTGAGTTACCAAAAAAAAAAAAATTATATTTAAATATTTAATTATGCTGCAAAATAATTTTATTACTTAGGGGCGGCTAGGTGGCGCAGTGAATAGAGCGCCGGCCCTGGAATCAGAAGGACCTGAGTTCGGAGCCGGCCTCCGACACTTAATCCATACAAACAAAAACCTAGCCTTGTAACCTTGGGCAAGTTACTTAACCCCAATTGCCCTAAAGGGGCGGCTAGGTGGTGCAGTGAGTAAGAGCGCCGGCCTCAGAGTTGGGATGACCCGAGATCAGATCCGGCCTCAGAAAATGAGCACCCATGCATAAATAATGACTAGCTGTGTAACCTTGAGCAAGTTACTTAACCCCAATTGCTTTAAAAAAATAATAATAATTTTATTACTTCTTTTGTATCTCAGTATCATTCCTTTTATGATGCCATTTCTTGCTCTAATACTGCCCTCTCTTCTATCTCTGTCCATTGAAATTATACCCAATTTTTGAGGCCTGGATCAAATTATTTCTTTTTAAAGGCTTTTCTCATCTATCAACTTGCCGCAAACACCAGAAGAAACTCTCCCTTAGATAATCATCATCTCTTTATGTCTATTTACACACACACGTGTGTGTGTGTATATATGTGTGTATACATATATATGTATGTATATATACATGTATGTATATATGTATATGTATGTATGTATTCATTGTGTGCTACTACTTTATCATTATATATGTGTATATGTATGTGTGTATATAAATATATGAATATGTATGTATCTTCTATGGGTTTAGCTTGTCTTTGATATCATTGAATATGTCTTATTTTTCCTAAAAAATAATACCTTGCTGATATTCCTTTAAGATAGTCAAAATGCTTTGTTCACAACACTCATCCTTGTGAGGTTGCAGTGGAAGTATTATTTATAACCTTTTGATAAATAAACAGAGTCAAGACTTGAAGGAAAATGATCAGAGCTGGACCCAGGTGTTCCAAATCCAAAATTTGTGCTCTTATTAATTATACCAAAGTAACTCACCAGTGTCTACCTATCTCATAGTCTCTGGAACTTAACAAGTACTTCATGTTTGCTGAATATTGACTTATGCACCATATTAAAATTCAGATTGAATCTAGTGTAATGCACTCTGCTTTTACACTCCCCACAGATGATTACTAAATATAATTTAGAAATACAATTATTTAGTAAAAAACTATAATACAAATTCATTTGTGGCTAAAAAGAAATTCCTGGGGCAGAGAGGAAAGAGTGACTGGTTATACCTCTTTCTTTGTCCTTCTGTATAAGTTTCTGAACAAGTATTCATTATATTATCATGTTCTATCTTGAAATTACTTCATGTCCTTGTAATGGTCATTTGAAGACCCCTTTTGTATTTGCAAGTAAGCAGGTACTTAGCACTTAGTAACTAATCAGACCTCTGTGAAAGAAAGAAGGTATGAACCCCTGTTCCTGATGTAACATGAAGGGGTTGGCTGAAACAGGAAGTAGCTAATGCTATGTATGTGAGAAAAGCCCCAGAGAGGCAGAGTCAGAATTTCTTTGGACAAGAATCTGGTGGCAGAAGCTGTTCTGCTGGAAAAGGGGAGAGAGAGATTTTTTCTCTGCAGCATCTGGAGGTTGGGCTGCTACTGCTGGACTGAGAATTGAGAATTGAGTCAGAATTTCTTGGGACAAGAATCTAGAGGCAGAGCAGCTACCGAAGAGAGAATATAGAACTGAGCCAGAATTTCCTGAGAACTTGTGGTAATGGAGCTTCTTCTGAACAGGAGCCCAGAAGCCCCCTCCCACCAGGCTGGATAAGGTGATTCTGATTTTTTGAATCAGCTGCAGAAGACTGAGGAAGCATGACGCGGATGCATGGACTTTGTCTGTTTGTGGCTTGGCTGTGCCTTGAATTTCAGGGGGCAGAAATTTTGAAGGATTTGAGATGGATTGGACCCTGTGAACTCAGTGTGGAGCAGGACCTATCCAGAGAGCTGGACAAGTAACTGGGGGCTGTCTGCCATTGAACCCCCGTGACAGTCTGGTGAATCCAGGTAGAATCTGGGACCATGGAAGGAGATCCAGGGAATATGGGAACCAACACCAAGTCAAGATGAAAAGGTCTCTTTGTGGGTACTGAGTACTTTACTAGGGGTGACCTAGGGGTGGAGGGTTTGTGTATTTCCTAATGATTGTACTTAGTGATTAATGATACTTAGTAATTGATTGTTGAATAAGTGACTGATTGAGTTAATTTAGTGTGCCCCATGAGTAGAAGACTTTGACTATTGTAATTTGAGATAATTGTTCTTTGTTCTAAATATTGTGACCACTTTGGTGAAAACTATGTGGCCATTTTAATGATAAGCTGTTGTGAACACTATATTGTGATTTTCTGTGATAAGTTGTAATATTATGAATGCTGTACCTTGATTTTCTGTGAAAGTTTTGCTTTGATTTGTTATGGAATAAATAGGGTGTTCACTATACTGTGTAATCAGAATCTTCAAAGCTGTTCACAGTAGCATTCTTCTGGAAAGCTGTTTGTGCATGGCATTACAGTCCTTAGGAAAATGATAACTCAAATGTAGTTGGTAAGATCCGCTGAGTTCTCTTTAACAGATAAACACTTTCCTTCTTCAGCACCAATCGTCAGTCATAATGACCATTTATACTGTTAACTAAATTCTGTCTCTTATCTATTTGATATTACATTACCATAGAAACCACCATATTTCTGGTGCCTATTCCTAGTTTTATTGAAATTTCATTTCATCAAGATTTCATTCAATGAAATCTTGCATATATGACGCTTCACTGAAGAGCAGCTTGCTTCTTTTAAGCATGTGTTATTGACTGACATTCTGGTCCATAGGTCATTGGCAATTACCACAATTGCTTAATATTGAAGGTAAAATAATGAGTTTGATTTTTCTCCCCTTAGGCATTTTATCACTCATCAATGACTTAACTGAAATGTAATCCCTCTCTTGTAATCAATTTTACTTATATTTGTTGGCATTTCCTGATTTTTGAAGATGCAGCTTTTCTACTTTGTTTACAATGGGGAATTCTATAATTCTCTAGAAAAATAAGTATTTTGCATTCATTTGCATTCATATGGAAAATTTTCAGTTTATTTCAATACTGACTGACATTTTAGAGTTATAAGCTTTACTCAGAAATATATATATATATATATATATATATATATATATATATATATATATATATAAATAATATTACCTCTGTTAGGTATTTTCTCATTATTTTCCAAAATTACATATTTTTGCTCTTTTTTAGTTTGTTTATTTTTAGCTTTCAACAGTCACTTGAACTAGTTTTAATTTTTCCCCCTCCCTCCCAAAACAGCCTGCAATCTGATATAGGCTGTACATATACATTCCTATTAAACATACTTTCACATTAGTCATATTGTATAGAAGAATAATAATGAATGTGAGAAACCATGAGAAAGAAAAAACAAAACAAAAAATAATTTAAAAATAGTCTGCTTTGCTCTACAGTTAGAATGCATAGTTCTTTCTCTGAATGTGGATTACATTTTCCATCATGAATCCTTTGGAACTGTTTTAGTTCCTTGTATTGCTTAGAAGGGCTAAGTCTATTTAAATAAGTGATCACAGACTGTGACTGTTACTACATACAATGTTCTCCTTGTTCTGTTCACTTTACTCAGCATGAGTTTATATAAATCTTTCCAGGTTTTTCTGAAGTATGCCTGTTCAACATTTCTTATAGCAAAATAGTATCCCATTACATTCATATAGCACAACTTGTTCAGTCATTCCCCAGTTGATGGGCATCCCCTCAATTTCCAGTTCTTGGCCACTACAAAGAGTGCTCCTATAAATAATGTTGTACATGTGGGTCATTTGTCCATTTTTATGATCTCTTTGGAATATAGTCCTAGAAGTGGTATTACTAGATCAAAGGCTATGCACATTTTTATAGCCCTTTGGGCATAGTTCCAAATTGTTCTCCAAAATGGTTGGATCAATTCACAGCTCCACCAACAATAAATTAGTGTTCCAACTTTTCCACATCTTCTACAATATTTTTTCATTTTCTTGTTTTATCATGTTAGCCAATACAATAGGTGTGATGTGGTACCTCAGAACTGTTTTGATTTGCATCTCTCTAATCAACAGTTATTTAGGGCATTTTTTCCATATGATTATAGATTAATTTCTTCCTCTGAAAACTGCCTGTTTATATCCTTTGACTATTTATCAATTGGGGAATGACTTGTATTCTTGTAAATTTGACTCCTTACTCTATATATTTTAGAAATGGCAGCTTTATCAGAGACATTAGTTGTAAAAGTTATTTCCCAGTTTTCTGCTTCTCTCTTAATCTTTGTTGCACTGGCTTTTTACATTTGGCTTTTTTGAATGTGTTATTTCCATGCTGTCTTTCTGAATCCTTCCTGTCCCATCTTATATGACTTTTTTCTTTATTGCTTCAGAAGGCATGGGGGAAAAAAGCCTTCTCCTATTCAGGATAATACAGTCTCAGTTTTGGTATGGTAGGTCATACTTCTTATACCTTAAACATGCCTCTAATTTCACTAAGTGGAGTTTCAGAACAGATGCTATATCACATATGCAGACTACACTGTCTCTGAGGGGAATTCTCATCATAGACTCATGCCTTATAAGAACACTGATATTTCTCCAGCACAGTATCCCCAAGAAGAAAAGACAGTAGCAAGTGCTACTATAAGAGAAAAGAAACCTAGAAAATGACACACATACATTTATGGTACCTGTTGATTGCCTCCGTAGATTGTGGGTTAGTGCTGGATTTGGACTCAGGAAAATATAATTTCAAATCCTGTATATGTCCTTTTACTAGCTGTTCTCTCTTAGACAATCCTCTGTTTCCTTAATGGCAAAATGTAGTAACTATAGCATCTACTTCACAAGGTCATTGAGAGGAGTGAATAATATAATTCATGTAATGCACTTTGCGAAATCTAAATCACTTTACAAGTATGAGCTATTAGCTTTAGAGTCACAATGAAGAATCAGCCAAACTACCTAAAATTAAAAAAGAATAATTGGTCAGGTTTACAATGTAAGAGAAGAGTGACCAACCTTTCTCCTCCTTAATTATATCTGTTTATACTTTCTCAAATGACTTGCAATAGGAAGGCAGTTACAACCAGGCATTTTGCTTCCTTTGTTGTCTACCACTTCAACACTAAATACAGTCACACTCAGCTTCACCATAATCATTTGTCTCGGTGCTGACTCCTCCTATAATGCTAACTGAAGAGTCTTCTTATCTGTAACAGAATACTAGATGACAAAATCTGATTTTCTGGGATCAGCTCATGGTTTAGAGTTCTCAAGTAATATACCCTAATATTGTGTGACAAGGGAATGAGCTAGATGTTTGCCATTAATTCTGATGCCTACCTATTGAATAATTGAGATTCTTAAATCACAATTCCAATATGAGCATTGACAACTTTGGTAAGAGCATATAATTGTTTTACTCTTCTGAAAAAAATTATATGAGATGGCAAGTCAAACATTAAGATTCCTTTTTTACAGGATAGACAAATTGCTGAAGATCTATAAAAATGACCCAATTCTAATTTAAGTACATTGAAATTCTGCTGAGTATGCTGAAGTTGCTCAATAAATATTTGATTTTTTCTTACAGTCAGTAAATAGAAAATAATATTTTAGTTGCAGAAATAGGCAAACAATAGTTAATATTCTTAGAAGAATCCACTGTACTGTCTACTAGTATACATATCAACATTCCTACTAGTATGTATTAAATTACTTACACAACTAAACTGTTGATTTTTTCAGGACAGGAATATTCCTACAATACATGATAAAATCTACTCTAATTTCTCACCCTGTTCTTTTAGTGCTAATGACATAAACTATATTTAGTTTTTGTCATCTGATGCATGGAGTACATATGGTCCAATTAATGAGCCTGGATTCTCTCCAGAAGATGATATCACAACTATCAATTAGCAGTGCTTCACTGGCTTTTTTCCATCATAAAAGTAATAGAGTCAGGTCTAACTCCATATTAATGCATAATTGTGAATTGCTATTGTGCTAAGCAATGAAAATCACATTTTTATTTAATTCAACAAAGTAGCTCTGTATGCATAGATTTTTTTTGTCCAGTGTTCAGGGATCTAAGGAGATTAAACAAACCACACTGCATGGCCACATGGAGCTTTCCATCTGGTAATGCTAAAATGACTCAAACAATTGCAATGCAAAATAGAGCATCATGAATCCATGAGCAACACAGATATGCCTCTGGACTTGGAAATTCCAAAAAGATTAAAATGGAAGAAATGAGATTTGTCTGAATATTAGAGTATGGTTATGATCTCAACAAGCAAATGTAAGGATGAATGATGGGAGTATGTTAGACATAGGAAGCAGTGAGCAATGGTAGGAAGACAGGAGGTGTAAGCCTTCGTGACAAGGGCTGCCTGTGAGGAGCATAAGAGTTTATAGTAAAGAATTATGAGAAATGAACAACATAAGATAGTATTAGATGGTAGAGGGTAGATAAAGGATAAGGTACCAGATGGTAGAGGGTAGATAAAGGCACCTCGCTTTTAGATGGCAGATTTATGAATGAGGAGGGAGACTGGAAGAAGAGAAAGGTGTCATAATGATTTTAATTATGATAGTATAACTCTTTGAAAAGAGGAAAAATATTTTGTTTCATTCAACTCATACATTTCTTAAGAACTTATTCTAAAAGTGGTACTGTACTATAATTCTGGATTGTTTTGGCTTTTTTTTTTTTGGTAGAGATGATAGTGACGATGTCTGTCCCTGTAATTCTAGTAGTAAAAAGAGGTCTTTGTGGAGGAAATTCAATTGATCTAAATAGATCAGTAAATACTATGCCCTTACAGTATTTGGGAGATGCCTGAACATATCAAGAGGTTATTTTACTTGCCCAGAGTCAAATGATCAGTATGTCACAGACAGGATGGGGTGCCTATTTCACCCCTACTCCAAGGTCAGCTCTCTATTCTTATATACCATAATGTCTCTTTGATAATGTTAAGACAAGAAAAATAAAAAACATTTTCTTTGCTCAAGAAACTTATATTCTACTGATGGGTACAGAATTTGTATAGTGAAATAAATGGAAGAAAAATTGAAGAAAATAATATTAAGCTCTGAGGCACAGCCTCATACCTGTCAAATTGAAAAGAAAAATAAGTGTTAGAGAAGATGTAGGAAAATTGGAACACTAATGCATTGTTCGTAGAGTTGTGAACTAATCCAACAATTCTTGAGAGCAAAAATGTGAATACCATTTGATTCAGCAATACAACTACTAGGTCCGTATCTCAAAGAGATCATAAAAAGGGAAAAGGACTCAAGTGTTGCAAAAATATTTATAGCAGCTCTTTTTGTGATGGCAAAGAATTGGAAACTGAAGGGATATCCATTGATTGGGGAATGACTGAACAAGTTGCCATATATGAATGTAATGGAATACTATTGTGCTATAAGGAGTTTAAAGAGGACAGATAGGACAAATTTACTGGAGGTAGAATTGACAAAACTGGAAACTAACTAGATGTGAATGGTGAGAGTCAAGATTTAAGTATATCTCCAAGATTTTGAAATGTAGTCTTTGAGAAATGAATTTGCCCTGTACAGAAATAAAGGAGTTTGGAGGAAGGGTGCATTTAATGATGAATTCTAGTTATATCAATTTTCAAATAGATACTGTATTTTCAAGTAGAAATTATAATTAGGAAGTGAATGATATGGAAGTGGAGCTATAGTTAAAAATGTTATTATTGATATAGAGATTTCAGAGTGACTTTTGTAATGATAGTAAGAATAAGACCTGGAACATGGTCATCACTTAATAAATATTTTTGATTGAGTATTCTGCATGCATATAATAATTGAAAATACTGGAAGTGATTAAATGACCAAGAATACATTTTAGAGAGAAGAAGAAAAGGGCTCAGAACATATTCTTGGGGGCACTCAGTTTAGGGAGGAGGTCATCAGAGACTTATGAGGAAAAAAATTTATAACATCTGGGCGGGGCGTTGGAAAGGCTTGTGTCAGAAATGAAGGGCAGGAAAAAAATTGAATTTTTGCAACTGATTTGGAGTATATGAGGAAAACAGGAAAGATTTTAGGATTAGAAAGTATCTTAGTATTTACTTTAGTCCCATTATTTTACTGAGGAAAGAAAGCTCTAGAGAGATTAAATGACTTGGAAAAGTAATTAATAGCAGAACCAGAATTAGAATCCAGATCTCCTGTCTCCATGTTCCAGTACCATTTCATTGCAACAGATTGTGTTCATTCCATTTCTGGCATTCACATATGCTAAAGATTGTTCCTTTTTTAAAAAGATACACATACATGTATTAGATGAGAGCATTTTATTCTGTGATTTTCAGTGTTTAGATTTATGGCTCATTTGGTCTTTGTAATTAGCCCTATGAAGACTTAAATGATAGATGATTAGACACTTGATTCTGTGATTTCATGCCCATTTACATTATTTGACTCTCAATCCCTTTTTCATGGCCTATACATAATCTGATATCAAACCATTTTGTTCCTTCTGGACAGAATCCTTAAAATTCTCTAATCCCTTTCAATCCTCACTTACCATCATCTCAGTCCAGTTTCTGTTAGCTAGTATAGTTCAACAGATTTCTAGTTGGCACAGAGAAGCTAACCTCCTGCTGAGGACAGCCCAGCAGCCCTGCAGGAAGCGGCCAGTGCAGCGCTCTGAGAGCAGGCAGCACAGCGCCCTGGGAACTGACAGCGCAGTGCGCAGAGCCAAGGCCAGGTCCGTGGTTTTAGCCCCAGGGCGGCCAGACCTTCAGCCAGCTGGAGGGACCCCAGAACACCAGCAATTGTGGCGATTCCAGAATTATCAGCACAGATATGCCTAGGACAAAGTGAGAGGTTAGTGCCCTATGGACTTTGGGACCAGCATTTGGGGAACTCGTGGCTGCCTCCCCAGGGGGCAAAAAGCTGCTGAAGAAACACAGCACAGAAGACATTTTGCAACTTCAGTAGTGGCTCTAGCTCCTGGTCTGCGAACTGTAGGGAGATCCAGCAATCAGTCTGGGGGTTAATTGCTCTTGCTTTAAACTGCCTGGATCTGGATTGTGGTCTGGGGGGGAAACTTTGGGGTGGGTATCCAACTTGCCAGAGTGGGTGGAGGCTTTACAGAGGCCACCCAACTGGCGAAAGTTGTGAAGACCCCACGTTTGGGCGGAAGCTCCCCTGTCTGGTGGCAGAGTCCCACTGTGGCAACAAGCCCCAAAATCAAGTAATTAAGTGGCAATATGCCTAGGCAAACGAAACAAAATAAATAGAAAAGTTCAACATTGGACTCCTATTTTAGGGGCAAAGAGGCTCAAAGCATGGAGGAGGACTGTGAGGTCAGAAGTCCTGCACCAAAAGCCCCAAATGAAAATACAAGCTGGCTACAGGCCATAGAGGACCTTAAGAAGCAGATAAGAGAAGTGGGGGAACATTTGGGAAGAGAAATGAAAAAGATGCAAGAAAAGTATGAAATGACAGTCAACAGCCTGACTGAGGAAAATAACACCTTTAAAAATAGACTAACTCAAATGGCAAAGGAGGCTCAAAAGGGCAATGAGGAGAAGAATGCCTTAAAAAGCCAAATTTGCCAGATGGAAAAAGAATCTCAAAAGCTCACTGAGGAGATTCATTCCTTCAGAGTTAGAATGGAGCAAATGGAAGCTAGTGACTTTATGAGAAATCAAGATACTATTAAACAGATCAAACAAATGAAAGAATAGAAGGCAATGTGAAATATCTCATGGGAAAAACCACTGACCTGGAAAATAGATCCAGGAGAGATAATTTAAAATTATTGGACTACCTGAAAGCCATGATCAAAGAAAGAACCTAGAAATCATCCTTAAAGAAATTCTCAAGGAAAATTGCCCTGATGTTTTAGACCCAGTGGGGGAAATAGAGGTTGAAAGAATCCACAGATCACCTCCTGAAAAAAGATCCCAAAAAGAAAACTCCTAGGAATATTATAGCCAGGCTCCAGAACTCCCAGATCAAGGAGAAAATACCCCAAGCAGCCAGGAAGAAACAATTTCAATATTGTGGAAACACAATCAGAATAGCCCAGGACCTGGCAGCTTCTACAATGAGGGATCGAAGAGCATGGAATATGATATTCCAGAGGGCAAAAGAGCTGAGATTGAAGCCAAGGGTCACCTACCCAGCAAAACTGAGTATCTTGTTTCAGGGGAAAATTCATTCAGTGGAATAGAGGACTTTCAAGCATTCTTGATGAAAAGCAGAAAGAAAGAAAGAAAGAAAGAAAGAAAGAAAGAAAGAAAGAAAGAAAGAAAGAAAGAAAGAAAGAAAGAAAGAAAGAAAGAAAGAAAGAAAGAACAACTGACTTGGAAAATAGATCCAGGAGATATAATTTAAAAATTATTGGACTACCTAAAAGCCATGATAAAAAAAAGAACCTAGATATTATCCTCCAAGCAATTTTCAAGGAAAATTGCCCTGATGTTTTAGAACAAGAGGGCAAAATAGTGGTTGAAAGAATCCACTAATCACCTCCTGCAAATGATCCCCAAAAGAAAACCCCTAGGAATACTATAGCCAGGTTCTGGAGTTCCCAGATCAAGGAAAAAGGAAGAAACAATTTGAATACTGTGGAAATACAATGTGGATAACACAGGATCTGGTAGCTTCTACCCTGAGGCATTGAAGGGCTTGGAATATGATATTCCAGAGGTCAAAGGAGCTGGATTAAAACCAAGAATCACCTACCCAGCAAAACTGAGTATCATGTTTCAGGGGAAAATATGGTCATTCAATGGAAAAGAGGATTTTCAAGCATTTTTGATGAAAAAAAAAAACTAGAGTTGAATAGAAAATTTTACATTCACATATAAGAAGCAAGAAAAGCATGAGAAGGTAAACAGGGAAAATCATAAGGAACTTATCAAAGTTAAACTACTTACATTCCTACATGGAAAAATTATAATTGTAACTTATGAAACTTTATCAGTATGAGAATAGTTGAAGGGAATAGAAATATACATATATATATATATATATATGTGTGTGTGTGTGTGTGTGTGTGTGTATGTGTGTGTATGCATATATATATATACACATACATATATATGTGTCAATATAGGAAGGCATATGGGCATATAAATGCATCTGTGAGTATGTGTATATACATGTACAGGTAGACAGAGGGTACAGGACCAGTTGAATAGGAAGGGATGATACTTAAAAGGTGAAATTAAGAGGTGAGAGAGGAATATAATGAGAAGAAATGGGGAGAGATAGAATGGGATAAATTATCTCATATAGGAGAAGCAAGGGAAAACTATTACAATGGAGGGCAATAACAGGAAGGCAAAAGGGAATGAGTCAACCTTATTCTCAATGAATTTGGCTTAGGGAGGGGAATGACATACCCACTAAATAGGGTATCTCACCCTACAAGAGAGTAGGGGGGAAGGGCATGAGAGGGGGGATGCTGAAAGGGAGGCCAGGCTGGGGGGGGGGGAAATTAGAAGCACCCACTTTTGATAAGGGACAGGATCAAAGGAGAGAATAGAACAAGTGGGGGTGGGATGGGAGGGAGGGAAATATAGTCAGTCTTTTACAATATAGCCACTATGGAAATGTTTTGCATAGCTACACATGTACAACCTATATTGAATTACCTATCTTCCCAGTAAGGGTGGGCGATGAGAGAGGTAGGGAAAGAATCTGGAATTCAAAGGTTTAAAATCAAATGTTTAAAAAATATATTATTATTATCATTAATTATACATATAACTGGGAAATAAGGTATACAGGCACTCGGGCATAGAGATCCAACATGCCCTACTGGAAAGTTGAAGGAGGGAGGGGAGAAGATATAGGAAAGAGCATATTGGGGGAGGGGATATTCAGTGGGATCTTGGTTTTGGGGTGGTGTGTAGGGGAAAATGGGGAGAAAATTTGTAACTCGAAATTTTGTGGAAATAAATGATGTAAACTAAAACATAAACTACAAAAAAAGAACATACTAGAAATAATAAAAAAAAAGAAAGCAGTGAGTTCAAATCTGGTATATGATACCTATAAGCTATTTGTACATAGGCAAGTTGAATATTTCTGAACCTCAGTTTCCTCATCTCTAAATTGAGTCAATTATAATAGTTAATCTCTAAGGTACTTTTACTACCTCTAGGTTCAATCTACTGAGGCTGCAATTGATCTATGACCAACCTCTTAGGTATGATTGACAGTGCAGTTAGGTGATACCTGCTCCCTTTCCCTACACGGGGTCAGGTAGCTCTTTGTTGGATCATGGACCTCTCTTTACCTTAAACAGTGTAAGGTCACAATTCTTTCATTACAGTAGAAGACTGATCTGCCTTTACTTTCTAATCCCAGTGCTCATTGTCTGGAACTCTGTTTTCTAATGTACACTTGGGCTGAACCAAAAAAAAAAAAAAAATCAGTCAGATGATTCTTTGAATGTCCTGCTCAAGACCTGGTCTAGTATATATCCCAAGTCTGTGGAGAAATTGTAGTTGCAAGCTGGACATCAAGTTTTCTTTGTACTCTACCAACTGGATATTCTCTCCAGGACTAAAGTTAACATACAAATTCTTTTAGCCCAGGTTCCCAGGCTATTAAGGGCTATGTTTCAATAGTTTTTCCATAAATTAAGATTATAACCTCTTTCTCATTAATCAATGAACTTTTAACCCACTATAATTTTATGCATATCATTTATTTAATACTATAGAAAAACCTGTTTTCCCATAAGCATTTTTCATTTCTCTCTGTAACAACCTCTACCCCATTTCCTAGACTTAAATGTCAAGGGTACTGATTATGTAATTTATTAACAGTATAACAAACCGTAAAAAAAAAAAAAAAAGGATCTACAGTGGATGGTTCATTTATGATAAAGATCATGGCAGAATCATTTTTAATAATCACCACTATTGCAGACCTCCCACATTCTGTAAACCTAGGACTGCCATTCAGCTTTCTCAGAATGTCAGGCAATATTTTTCATGACTTCTCTTCATCTTATTTCTTCACAAGGTAAGAAATACATCCAATATATCTATAAATTCTCTTAGTCCTTATTCACTGTCATAACTCTTTAGTTATAATTAAGCTCTTAATCTTCTTGCAGACTCTTCAAAAGTGACTTAGGCAGTAACACCTCAACATTCCATTCTGTCTCAAAAATCTGATACCAGTAAACTGTCTCTATGGGACAGGCTATTAAAGTTGATGGCACTAATATAAGAATGGAGAGAGATTTTTTTTTTCCTTATTCCTCCAATCATTAATATAAAAGAAGGCATAAACCAGTGAGATGTATACTCAACAAAGGTGTTCTCCAATATCAGGTAGCGTAGTCTCAAGTTAAAGAATGATTCTGTACCAGTTGTGAGGACTTCCAAATGCTTCTCATTATGAAGGCCATCATAGTGACAGTAGTAAAAGACTAGAACATCAAAGAGCCTTCAAAATAATAATCATAATCCCTTTAAAGTGTTCTAGATTATTTGGACTAACTAACCACATAGGAAAAAAACAAGTTGATGAAAAATACCCATTGGTCTTCTTTAATATGCAGTTGAATAGAAAACCTGAAGAGCTCATTTAGCAGTTCATGTATGTGTAAGAACTATGTACAGACAAACTTCATTTTGTTTTGCTTTGTTTTATTATGATAACAGATATTGTGTTGTTTTACAAATTTAAGGTTTGTTTCAATCCTATGTCAAGCAAGTCTCTTGGCACCATCTTTTTCAACATCATGTCTCTGTGTCACATTTTGGTAATTCTCACAATATTTCAAACTTTTTCATTATTGTTATGTCAGATATGGTGATCTGGGATCAGTGACCTTTGATATTACTATTTTTTAAAAAGCAATCGGGATTAAGTAACTTGCCCAAGGTTACATGGCCAGTTTGTGTGTGTGTGTGTGTGTGTGTGTGTGTGTGTATGTGTGTGTGGTTGTTAAATATCTGAGGCCAGAACTGATCCCCGGTCCTCCCAACTCCAGGGCCAGTGCTCTTACTCACTGTGCCACCTAGCCACCCCCTTTGATGTTACTATTGTTTCAAGACTCCATAAACCATGCCTATAGAAGACAGAACATTTAATTGATAAATATTGGGTGTATTCTGACTACTTAACTGTCTAGTCATTCACCATATCTCTTCCTCCTGAGGCCTCCCTGTGGTCTGAGACACAACAATATTGAAGGATATTACAAAACTTAGTTGGGGATGAGGATTGACTCCAATTTTGCAAAAAGTTAGACTTGGGTAATTTGCCGCCAAAAAGCATTGCATACTACATAGAAGTCTTCAGTGAAGGAGTCAACATGATAAACATCATCGTCTTATTTTAAGAAATTGTCACAATGACCCCAATCTTCAGCAATCACCACCCTGATCAATAAGCAGCCATCAATGCTGAGGCAAGACTTTCTTTTTTTTTTTTTTTTGGAGGGCAATTGGGGTTAAGTAACTTGCCCAAGGTCACAAAGGCTAGGTTTTTTGTTTGTTTGTTTGTTTGTTTGTGTGTGTTAAGTGTCTGAGGCCAAGATCCAACTCAGGTCCTTCTGACTCCAGGGCCAGCTCTACTCACTGTACCACCTAGCTGCCCTGAGGCAAGACTTTCAATCAGCAAACAATATTACAAGTTGCTGAAGGCTCAGATGATGTTTAGCATTTTTTTAGCAATTGAATACTTTTAATTAAGATATGTATGTTGGATTTTTAGATATAATATTGTTATGCACTTAATAGCCTACAAAATAAGTGTAGAAATAATCTTATGTGCATTGGGAAATGAAAACAATTCATGTGATTTACTTTATTGCAACATTTTCTTTTATTATGGTAGTCTGGAAGTGAACATGTATATTTGCACATTTGTCTGTATGTACAAATGCATGGATGCATTATGTATTATATCTGTATGGTACACATATATGCACAATCTGGGGGCAGATACTAGAAATAGACAATGAGTTGCATCTGGAATTAAATAGAAAGAGAATATTAGATTTTTTTATCATTAGGAAATTACATCAATTTTGTAATGGCTCTAATATCCCTGCAACACAGTCCATCTGTTCTAAGATCAATATTATTACAATAATTTTATATTTCTGTGAAACATATAATACTCTAGTTTCTGATTAATTGAAGCTAAGACTTATTCAAAAGAAAAAGAAGCACATTGTGAGCATGGGTACCCTGCAACATATTAGAAACAAGATATTATGAAGTAGAGGTAGTATAAAAGTTTTCATCAAAGAAGTGCATGAGAAAAAAAAGAAAATTAACTAGTTATATAATAAGAAAGAAGTATAGTCATTGAAAAGCCCATATAATCCACTGATATTAAATTATCTCAACATGATTTATAAAAGGTCCTCAAGATACAGTGTAGATATGCGGTGCAAACATATGGGAGGGTATGGAAAAGAACTATACAGAATGAGCAGGCTTGGATGAGTTATGATATATATCATTTCATGTAACCTACATCTCTGTCTATGAAATTCTAGCTCAACTCTTATACTAAGAATTTTATAGCAAAAAATAATGTCTACCAATGCCTCTAAGTTTTATTGAAAGAAAAAAAATAACCCTAACAATCTAAAGTTACAATAATCACTCGAATATTGATTTGATGGATAAATGTACAAAGATGGAAGATTTTGGGGTCCAAAATCATAGCGTAAAAAAGTTATCTCGAATTAGAGTGTTTGAGCATGATAAAGTCAAAATTGTGATAATCCTGTTTGAGTTGTCTATGTTAGTTAATGAACAAATGTTCAGAAAGGAAACTCATAGCAAATTTTTTTTAAATGCTATTTTTTATTTTTAAGGTTTTCAGATTGAATATTTACACACTGAACTTTTGTTGGGGGGGGTGGAATCTATATATGCAATATTAAAGAACTCTTGGTCTAGGTTTTTCATTTTATGACTGACCAAATAAACATGAGGATTTGACAAGATGCAAAGATTATGAAATAAAATGTTTTCAGAACAATCCAGAAATACTCTAAGCTGTGTGGACTGGCATTTGCATGAACTGTATTTCTGACTGAGGCAAAGAGTATTGGAAGATGGTTCATCTCTCAAAAATGGCAATCCAGAAAGTGGGGGGTTGTACTTGAAATCCCCGGTTAAGAATACTCTCGGGGCGGCTAGGTGGCGCAGTGAGTACTGGCCCTCCGGTCTCAGACACTTAACCCACACAAACAAAAACCTAGCGGTGTGACGTTCAGCAAGTTACTTAACCCCAATTGCCCTCTAAAAGGCAAAAAAAAAGAATACTCTCACTCTTACACTTAACAGAATCAGCTTGAAGATTGCCAGTAGTGTATTGACATTGACATAGACATTGACATGTCTTTCCTGAGGATTCAGGTACAAAAGTGATAGCGCTCCTTTTTTCTTCAGAAAAGCTGTAGGAATTCCACGTCTGTTGCAGTCCCAATGTCTGAAAGAGTTTTAGAAATTCCAATGCCACATTGACATAAAAAGTATAACATACGAGGAATGCAAGGTTTCAAATTCATTCCCAGGTAATTCCTTTTAAGTATATCTCTCCTGTCCTTTAGGATTTCCACATTCGATTTCTGGCTCTTTTTCTACCAATTCTCTTCTTTCATTTGTTAGAAATCTACTTTGTTGGAACATCAGGGCCTCCAACTCCTTCTTTTGTTCCATTATGTCATTGTTGCTGGGCAGTTTCCATCTCCTTTAGTTTCTGATATACATTGATAAGCTCCTTGTTGCCTGTCCCCATTATGAGTTCCTCTACTTCTGCTCTCAGTATTCTCTTTCTTTTTCGGGTATTCTCATATTACCTGTATTTCTTCCACAAAAGTTTTTTGGGATATAACTTTATGTTCATTCCATACCACAGCCCATGCCAAGGGTCTCTTCTCATGAAATTGAAGTTCTTGAATTTCTTTTACTTGGAAGGACAAGATCTTTATATTTATCTGGATCTTCTTCCTATAACCCACAGCAGCCACTGCATTGGGCCAGTGTATGTGATCCTTATGAGGCTCTGATTTAGAGCAGGTCACACACAGTAGCATCTAGTCAATCTCACAGTAGAGCTTGTGGTCTTCCTGATGCAGCTCACACATGCCTTCTCCATCAGGGTGAATGGCAACGTCCTTCTGAAAAGTTCTCAGCTTGAGAGAAATCCTTTGTCCCTTGGATTTATTGCCAGCCTCTTCCTGCCGCAAATCCTGGGGGGTACCTTGCTAGAGACTCAATCAGCAGTCCTGATACCCCACATTGTGGGAGCCACTTACAGTGGCCAGTGCAGTTGGTGGGCTAGTGAGCTGTGAGAGAGACAGGGTTGTAATCAATAATCTGTTTAATACAGGACCATTTCGTACAGAGCCCCTCTCATTGCAAATTTATGGTGGATAATAGGAGATTATATATCCTGCCATAGTTAGCATATGTCACTCATGATGAGAAGTCAATTAGAAAATAAATTTTACATAAATATTCCATTGAATAAAAAATACCAGTTCAATATTTCTATGGATGACATAACATTGTCAAATACTAGTAAGATTAAAAATGGAAAATTGATATCACTTTTGCATGATGCTTTATACAAAAAAATCATAATAATAATAATTTTGGATGACTTCATTAAAAAAAAAAGCAGCTGAACAAAGCAACACATACCACTATAAATATGGATTTTTCACACTACCTTTTCCTTTTTTATGCTGAAAGCTTACTGGGTGTTATTGCTTCCATTCCTCAGGGGCTTGTCATTCTTAGTTAAGGGCCTTATTTGGCAACTGTAGGCAGGAGTAATGTGCAAAAAAAAGGAAGAAAAAATTCATGTTCATCAACTAAATTTAATTTTTCAAAAAAATATTTTAACTCACTAAATTATATTTTCATTTATTTTTAGGAATTATAAAAAGACTAAAAAGTACCTAAGCATCTTTATCTATAAAGTGCACAGAAGTGTCATGATATTGTAAACTGCCTGAATTCAGGGAACACTAATGTAGTGGTACATGATAAAAATTACTGGAGGAAAGGAACTTTTTAGCAAAAGACCTAAGAGTAATCCCCTGCTCTTAGCAAAGGGGTAAAAAAGTGATTAATGCCTCAAAGACTAAGCAAATTCTCCAATCACTTGGAAGGTATTTCAAGCATAATTAAATGCATAAGGCTATAATTGCTTTGCTGAAAGAAGTTAAACCTGAGAGCTCAGGTTTGAATTTCTAATTCCCATGAGGTTCTTTCAAGAGTGATGCTAAGTCTATCAGACTTCTACACAATACAGAATACCAAGTTGAGATTGTTGGTTTTATTTTATTATTCTTATTTGGGAAGGTGGGGTAATAAAATCCTAGTGTCTTGGATCAAATTAAAACATTATCCTTTTCCAAATAAGCCATATATCAAGTATGAATCACCAATCATCAACATTTAAGGAATGTATCTACTACTTCTTTTTTTTTCACAAAGATTAGCTCATTTTATTCTGATTACAACTTTATGAGGCAGATTCTATTAATCCCCATTTTGCAAATGAGGAAACTGAGTGGGAAAGTATTAAATATGTGGTCAGCTCTGGAGACAAACTAGCTCTGCACCTGGAAGCCCAGACCATCCTCCTTTCCCCTATAAAAGTCCAGGCTGCTTTACATATTCTCCTCTATCTCCACCCCCAACATATTCCTAGTGCACAGAACCTTTATCAGAGGATCTTCCTTTTGTCTTGCCCAGGGATCAGCACTGGACAGAGCACAGTGTGGAGATGGTGTCCCCAGCTCACTTCTTTTGCCTCCTCCTGCTTGGGCTTCCAGGTGAGGATGGAAACACATGGGTTTGGCATGGGATTATTCATATGCTTTGGTCCTTTTTTTTTTTTAGTATTTATATACATTTGGGACATTTAATCTTAAGACCTCGAATTTCAGATCCATTTCCTTTCTCCCTTGTCACCCATTCCCTCTGGGGACATAAGTAATTCAGTGTATGTTGTACACGTCTAGCTATGCAAAACATTACCATAGTAGATATATTGTACAAGGTTGCTTATAATTCCCTCCCACTCATCCCACCCCCTACCTGGTCCATTCCCTACTTGATCCTGTCCTTCTTCTATAGTGGGTAATTCCAACCTCCCCTCCTCCCAAGGATGCCCTCCCATCGATCATCCCTCCTCTCATCCCCCTTCCCCCTATTCTGCTGCAGGTTGAGATATCCCATTTGCCTTCCTATTCTTCCCCTCCCTTGCAACCACTTCCCCTTGCTTCTTCTACATGAGATAGTTTACCCTACCCTTTCTCTCCCCATCTCCTCTTGCCATTTTCCTCTCTCACCTCATAATTTCACCCCTTAAGTATCCTCCCTTCCCAACAAATTCAACTAATGCCCTCTATCCATGTATAACTGTAAACATATATACACACATTCACATATGTATTCATATGTCCATATACCCTTCTTCAATTATTTTCATAATGAGAAAGCTTTCATCAGACACAGTTATTGTTTTTCCATGTAGGAATGTAAATAGTTCAACTTTGATAAGTACCTTTTGATTTCTTTTCCCTGATCACCTTCTCAGGCAACTCTTCCTTCTTGCATCTGGATGTCAAATTTTCTATTCAACTCTGGCTTTTTCCTCAGGAATGCTTGAAAGTCCTCTATTCTACTGGATGACCATATTTTCCCCTGAAACAAAATACTCAGTTTTGCTGGGTAGGTGACCATTGGGTTCATTCCCAGCTCTTTTGCCCTCTGGAATATCCTATTCCATGCCCTTCAATCCCTCAGTGTAGAAGCTGCCAGGTCCTGGGCTATTCTGATTGTGTTTCCACAATATTGAAATTATTTCTTCCTGGCTGCTTGTAGTATTTTCTCCTTGATCTTGGGGTTCTGGACCCTGGTTATAATATTCCTGGGAGTTTTCTTTTTAGGATCTTTTCTAGGAGGTGATCGGTGGATTCTTTCAACCTCTATTTTGCCCCCTGGGTCTAAAACATCAGGGCAATTTTCCTTAAGAATTTCTTGAAGGGTGATTTCTAGGTTCTTTCTTTGGTCATGGCTTTCAGGTAGTCCAATAAGTTTTAAATTGTCTCTCCTGGATCTATTTTCCAGGTCAGTGGTTTTTCCCATGAGATATTTCACATTGCCTTCTAATCTTTCATTTGTTTGGATCTGCTTAACAGCATCTTGATTTCTCATAAAGTCATTAGCTTCCATTTGCTCCAGTCTAACTCTGAAGGAATGAATCTCCTCAGTGAACTTTTGAGATTCTTTTTCCATCTGGCAAATTCTGCTTTTTAAGGCATTCTTCTCCTCATTGCCCTTTTGGGACTCCTTTGCCATTTGAGTTAGTCTATTTTTAAGGTGTTGTTTTCCTCAGTCAGGCTGTTGACCCTCATTTCATACTTTTCCTTCATCCTTCTCATTTCTCTTCCCAATTTTTCTTCCACTTCTCTTATTTGATTTTTAAAGTCCTTCTTAAGGTACTCTATGGCCTGTAACCTGCTCATATTTTCCTTTGGGGCTTTTGGAGGAGGATTTCTGATCTCACAATCCTCTTCCTGTCCTATACTTCCATATTTTTTGCCCCCAAAATAGGAGTCTAAGGTTGCATTTTTCTGTTTATTTTGTTTCCTTTGCCTTGACATGTTGCCACTTAATTACTTGACTTTTGGGCTTGTTGCCACAGTAGGACTCTGCCGCCAGACAGGAGAACTTTCATCCCGAACGTTGGGGTCTTCACAGCTTTCTGGCAAGCTGGATACCCACCCCAGGCCTCCCCCCCAGATAACAATCCAGATCCAGGGAGGTTAAAGCAAGAGCGATTAACCCCCAAGACTGATCGCTGGATCTCCCTACAGTTTGCAGGCCAGGAGCTGGAGCTGCCTCTGAAAACTACAAAATGGCATGTCTCCTCAGAGGCTTCTAGCCCCCAGGGGAGGAAAATCATGCATTCCCCAAATACTGTTCCCAAGGTCCATAGGGCACTAACCTCTCACTTTGTCCTAGGAATATCTGAGTTGATAATTCTGGAATCACCACAGTTGCTGGTGTTCTGGGGTCCCTCCAGCTGGCTGCTGGCCCAGCCACCCTGGGGCTAAAACTGTGGCTCACGGGGACCTGGGACCTGGGCTCTGCTCTCTGCACACACTGCGCTGCTGGTTCCCAGAGTGCTGTGCTGGTCCTTCCTGCAGAGCTGCTGGGCTGTCCTCAGTGGGAGGTTAGCTTCTTTGTGTCATTCTGTGGGTGCTGGTGCTCCAGAAGTTGTTTGAAGTCCCCTTTTACATAGTTTGGAGGTCATCTGGGGCGAGAGTGGCTTGGACTCTGTTTCTACTCCGCCATCTTGGCTCCGCCCCCATATCTACTACTTCTAAGAGGACTATTTGTACCTTATATTAGTGGTGTTGAAGTTATCCCAGTTACATCTATGATCATCATAAACAAAATTGGAAATCCTGAATGGTACTTCAAGAAGATTAAAAGCAGTATACTTGAGTATAGACAAACTGAAATAACTGGTTCATAGTACCTTTATCTTTGAAATACCTTGGCAAAACCTGTCATTAATAGTATTTTTAAAAAGAGCTAGGACAGATGGACAAGTATAGCAATAACAAAAAGGAAGAATGCTGACAGTTTTTTAATACAGTAGTTTGTAGGCCATTGACCTTTTTGTTCAAAAAGTTCAGTATCTGATCAATCTTCCTTGCTTGAAAAAGATTGTTTTTACCATTGAGATTTCATATAATAAAATTATTTTTTTAATAGAGATGTCACAATATACCAAAGGTGGAGGAGAGGAAGGTTTAAAGGCAAAGAAACTCTGTCTTTTACATGCTACATTCAAAACTGTAATGGGAAACCCAAATGGAGATGTTCAGAAGGAATAAAATTATGGAAAGAGTTTGGAGGTTGGATATGTGGATTTCATTGTCATTAGCCCAAAGAACTTATTGGAATTAAGCAGTGTGGAAGCTCCTTGGATTACAACTGTATTCTCAGTATGAAATATGTTAATCAAGTTTATAGGATACAAATATAATGTCAATATAAAAGGGTGATTTTGAGGGTTCATACACAATAGAAGTTATATATAAAAATATAACTTTACTCTTCTTTATGTATGTAGGACTTTTTTATCAATTAATTATAATAATCCCATGTTTATGGCTTTCTTTTGTAGGATTATATCCTGCTTAATTGAGACATCTGTCAGTGAACCACCATTCAATCTATTGATCTTGAAATGTGTAAGCTCCAAGGAATTCATGTACAAATTGCATACAACTTGTCATTGATATTAACTTATTGGGGAACATGTGAAAGAGAATATGATGACATTTGGAGGAGGGATTCATCCACTACTGCCATGGTAAGTAGAGATAATTATTAATGACAAGATATTTCCTTTCTCTCCTCTTTCTGGAAAGTTCTATGTAAATTATTTTCTACATTGCATACTTTCCCTTTCACAAAGAAGCTCTTAAAACTCAGTTCCTTAGAAGGGGGTAATGCTGACTACTCAGATGAGGAACAATGATACTTATTGACTTTTGCAAATTTGTTCTTCAGTCTCCCAAGATAATTGGGTACACAATTCCCTACCAACATTTAATCAATTAGGATGACATATGTATGAAGGAGAGTAATAAAAAAAAGTTATGAGGGCTAAATTGGAACCCATGAAGGGCTTTAAAGGCAAAGCAAAATTGACCTTGGACAAGACACTTAACCCCAATTGCCTTGCCTTCAGCCCTCCAAAAATAAAAATTCTACACTTTAGTCAAACTGGACTACAAATTGTTCCCCATGGTGGATATCTCACTCCCATTTCTGTGTTCACATTATTGCACCTCCTATTCCCGGAATACATTGCCTTCTTCTCTTACTAATTACTTACTTAAAATTTTAGTTTAGTTGTCACCTCTTGTGTGAAGCCATTCCCATTACTTGCAGTCATTAGTATTCTTTGCCTCTTCAAATTATTTTGCATTTACTCATTTTTACTTATAAATACAAAAGTTCATTTTCCCACCCTGATTATAACATAAATTCTTATATCATGGAGACTAGTATCATATCTCTTAGACCAGGTCTCATATCTGTCTCCCCCTAATCTCCATTAACCAAATCATTTATCTATTTTAAGTTCTTATCACTTCTCAGATGGATTTTTTTTAATAATAAACTCCCAAATGGTCTTCCTCATTCCAGTATCTCCTCTCCCCATTTACTCTCTAAATAGCTAAAATAATTTTTCAAAACAACAGGCTAAAAGCAAAATGTCAATTTTGCTTTGCCTTTAAAGCCCTTCATGGGTTCCAATTTAGCCCTCATAACTTACTATTTTTTTTCATTACTCTCCTTCATACATATGTCATCCTAACCAAATTGGCCCACTTGCTAGTCCTAGAACTCAACAACCCACTTACTCCTTCTAGTCCTTTGCACTGTCTCCACAACCTTGGAATGCTTTCCCCCTTGGCTTTCTTTAAGCATAAAGAAGGTATCATTTCTCATAGATCGTCTGTCTTGATATTCCCAGTTGTCAGTGTTCATCCTTTCCAAAGGATCTTCTATTTACTTATCAATGTAAATGTTGTGCTTCCCTATAGGACATAATCTTGTAGAGAGAAGAGGGCATTCCTCAATGTTACTTTGTATATCCAGTGCCTAACATAGTGCCTTGCATTAATATGTTGAAGTAGATATTTAAAATTTGTTAAAGTTTAATAAAGTTCCTATATTCGCCAAATCCTAAAATCAACGGATAGCCAAGAAAATACCATCTACAATATGTAAACATTACTCAACATTAGGGATACAGAGATGTCCAAGGCATGTATTTGTTTTAATGTATTTTCCAATTATTAAAATACTCTGACCATTCTCCACATGAACTAAAAGGGTTTTTAGTATGTCAGCTCAATGAACATATTTTTTTTTGGTTTGAGTTAATTGAATAACTTTGTATAAGAACATTGCTAGGAGGATCCAAGTGCATAAATATCAGTTTGTATTCTTTGACCAACCAATAATTCTACTTTATCTATGAGATGATAAGAATTCACTAATGTCTAGCTCATTGTGACCCAGAGGTTCAACTTTTTTAAACTTTCTGTTCATATCTGTTTATGAACAATTATACTTCTGGTGAACACAGTCACACTAACAGATGGTAGAAGGAGTTGGCAGGCAAGTCTTTTTGCTTTTCCTCATTCCTTCACTTCCTATTTAGGATTCTGGCCAATTCTTATACCAGCATTTCTAACAATCTGGTATTCCCTTCTGCCAAGATAGTCACCCAAGTTCATATTATTTCCTATCCTGATTACTACTACTTCCTCTTCTTTGGCTTTCTACATTGGAAACTCTCTCCTACCTAGGCTATTGTGAATACTGCAAACATCCTTATCGCTAAACTCCCTCCACTAATTTCCATCTCAAACTTCTATTATATAATTAAAGGTTCCAAGAAAATTCCCTTCAGTTTTTAAGCTACTGTATTCTTCATAAGATCCCTTTTCCACTGATGCTTGAAATTATCCCCCTATTATTACCTGTTTCCTCCTCTACCACTATTCAATCCTGTGAGAATATATTAAAGAATTATTATATATAGGGCCCTGGGTCAAGTGATAGATGGTACAAAAATCAAAAAGTAGACCTTTATCTCAAGAAGCCTACTAAGGTGTGAGGTGGGATATAATGTATAGGCCAAGAAATATGCATGTGATAATTTAAAGAGGATGTAGAGAAATCAGGGGAAGATATCACAAGTTGAAGAACAAGGTCACAGATATCATTGTTTAGTCATACAGATGTCTATTGGCTATTGGTGCTCTCAGTCTCTCTTGCAGAATAGTTGATTGATGTTTTACTCAATATCATTATTCAAAAGATAGAAGAATAAATAAGGAAAATGCTATTCTGGAAAATGCATTATGCTTATCTAATGATAAGCAAGAACTTTTCACTGAAGTACAAATCAACTAATGTAGAGGTACCATATACCCATATACTCACTTATATATACTGATAAATAAAGGAAAAAGGAGCCAGATCAAATAATTGATCACAAATATGAATAGTAGTTTAGTCATATAGCAATAACATAAAAACGAAACTCATAAGAAGCAAAGACTGATGTCAATCAGAAGTCAGATAAATACAACAGCCATCCATGACTCCAGAAAACTGATTAGAAAACTTATCTCTCTCCTTATCTCTCTCATCCTGTAAGGATGGTAGACTAAATGTATTTAGGGAGGTATCTATCAATATGGTAGTTTGTTTTGTTTCATTGTATTTTCTTACAAGAGAAATATGTATTATGGTGTAGGCAATTATAGAAATGCTTTCTTAAGAGCACTAATTTTGAAAATCAAGAGAATGTTATAACAGACAATAACAAATCAAAACAAGAAAATACTACATTGTGCTTCACTAAGAAAGGCAAAGTTTCCAGATATAAAAAGGACATGGTCTTGTTGTTGTGAAAACATATCTGATATACGGATTGCATGCCACCATGGGGGGAGGGGGTGAATATTTGGAACTCAAGGGATTGTGAAACTGAATTTTGTAAACTAAAAGTAGAAAAACAAATTTAATAAAATAAAATTTAAAAAATCATAGCTGATATAAAGAGTCCTAGGTCTGAATGCCAAAGGTAAAAAATGGCATTGGAGGGAAACTAGAACTATGATTGGCCTCAAGTCCATGCCATATACTGATCAGTTGATTGCATTAAAGATGTTTAATTTGGAAACAATTCATAAAGGACATGATCGCGTTATTCAAGTATTTGAAGTTATTTTATGTGGAAGGAGAATTAAACTCTGGTATCAGAGGAATGAATTAAGAATGAGAGGAATTAACAGTGGCATATTTATCCATGGTGTGATGAAAACATTACTTTCCAATTTAAAAGTAGAATATCTATTTCAGGATATAGGTCCCCACACACTAGAAGTACTCCAGCATGGAATTGAACAATACAGGTTGAATACTGTTATTCACTTGTCTCAGTCATGTCCAATTCTTTGTAATCCCACGTGTGGTTTTCTCAGGAAATATAGTAGAATGGTTCAACATTTCTTTCTCCAGCTAATTTTAAAGATGAGGAAACTAAGGCAAAGACGGTTAAGTGGTTTGCCTAAGGTCACAGAGCTCATAACTATCTGAGGCCATACTTGAGCTCACAAAGAGCTATCTTCCTGACTGTAGGCCCAAGACTATATCCACTGTGCCATTGAGCTACCCTGATTGAGTGTGTGGTATAGTAAATTAATTCCTGGCTATGAGATGAACTAGATGGACACTGAGTTCCATCCTGAGGCTATAATTCTATTACACTCCCATTGATTGTCAATAGTTTATTATTTGTCATGATATAATCAGTTTAATTTTCCATGATGTTTGGGGGGGGGTTATTTCTAGGTACATCATCAACTAACTAAATTATTAATGGAAGTATTTCTCATACCTATGCATGAGACTGCTGAGAAACCTATAATATATTAATGGCTTTCATTTCTTGATACTATACCACATTTTCCAAAGTTGCCAACTAATATTGAGGTTGATGTTAGTTGACAGCCAGAGTTCTTAGAGTCCACAAACTTAAAAAAAGACCTCTTTTTAAAAATAAATCATTTCTTTTATAATATTATACATTGTATTTTATATATTTAGAAACAGTATTCTGGCATGGGATCCATAGACTTTACCAGGTCTACAAAACGGTCCATGACACAAAAAAGCAACCCAAATTTAAAGGGTCTTAATTTCTTCACATAAGTTCTCTATTTCTTTGGCCTCTACAAATATTTTTAGTAATTAGTTACAATTATCTTTATGCTGATCTGTTTGCTGTAATGCCAACAAAGGCAACTTCCAAGGTCCAAAATACCAGCATAGCTGCTCTCCATTTTATTCAGTAACAAATTAAGAACAGAGAAAATCAAAATACAGCATTCACCAAGTATAATTCAATAATTTCCAAGTACTACTCCACCTTTGGGTAGTATATTCATTTAGTCAATTACAAAGGCCTTCTTCTCAAATAGAGATTAGTTTCTAATCATAAACAAAGTACATTCATTTGGTCAGTCACAGAGAATAAAAAATTCAAAAGTTTTCCACTCCTGGATCCCAACTGAATTACAATTATCATCAGTTAATGCCAAAAGGGACAGTAGAGAGCACAAAGGCCATCTACCCCTGAGTTACAACAAGGTTAAGATATCATCACAGCATTTAATACCCAAAGAGAGGTCTTATCTTCATCTTGACCCTAGGCAAGTTCTCAGCAACCTCTGTACCTGGGGAGGCAAAATTTAACAAGGCCAGAGGATACATTGCCAGTGTCCTTATTAATTTATTGTCTGTCTGCAGAACAGTCCTAGGACCCCTGAAAACATCAGCAAGACCCTCTTCCAGGATTTCTGTAAACATACAAGAAAATCCTTCTTCAGGGCTTCTGAAACAACAGCAAGTTTCCAGGACCTCTACAACAGCAGCACTGTCCTTCACCAGTGGATGCAATTCACTCTCTGTCTGCAGAACAGTCTCAGGAGCCCTGAACCAACAGCAAGGTTCCAGGACCTCTGTAACAGCAGCACTGTCTTTCACCAACAGACGAATCTGGCAAAACAACATCAAAACAGACAAAGTACTGTCATCACAGCCATGTCTCCTCAGTCTTTGGCAGCTCCTACTGGCTCTCAGCAATATATTCTCATTCTCTCTCTCTCTTCACGATGCTGCTTCCAAAAACTCTTCTGCCTGTCTTCCTCTGCTTGCACCTCTCCAAATCCATGGCACCAGCTCCTCCCAGTTCAGCCCTCTCTTTTCACGTCAACAAGTCCATCCCACAGGTGGGATTCACAAGCTCTGTCTTTTAACACTCAACCCAAAAACCAAGCCAATAGAAGGGAATCTTTAAATTCCATTACTATTACATTTGCTTACAATGTTCATGGGGACTCAAGTATAAAATAATCAAATGTGCAATGAAATACTATTTCTCCTGAGCTTTAAATGAATGATGAGATGTTTGGGGTTTTTATGTAACATGCTAACTTTAAAAGTCATCATGTTCTTACACTGTAATAATAGAGGGAGAATATAAAGGATTAAACAGATGTTATTCTTGTAAGTCTTCATATTATTCTAGAGTAAAGTGTTCAATTTGGGGTGCTAAATTTCTTTTTTTTTCTTTTTCTTTTTGGTGGGCAATTGGGGTTGAGTAACTTGCCCAAGGTCACATGGCTAAGTTTTTGTTTGTGTGTGTTAAGTGTCAGAGGCCGGATCCAAACTCAGGTCCTTCTGACTCCAGGGCCAGCACTCTACTCGCTGCGCCACCTAGCCGCCCCAGGGTGCTAAATTTCTGAAAGTATTTCACAAACTAAGGCAAATATAGAAGAGAATGAATGGAATACTATAGCCTGGAGATCTTTCCATTTGAGGACTGACTGAAGGAAATGTTTATCCTATCCAAAACATTACTCAGGGTATATGACAAATGGTTTCAAGGTTCTGAGGGGATGTCATGGGGATGAAGTCTTCTGTCTCAAGGATCTCATTGTATTAGACTACTCCATAAAAAGAAAGATCATTGAACTTTGGAATAATATGATTACAACTGGAAGGGACTTTTGAGATCATCTAATTTGATCCTCTCATTTGAGAGATTTTCAGATAAGTCTAAAAAAGTATGAGACTCATCAATATAAACAGGTTCTAAGAAGCAAGCCAGAATTAACACTCAGATTGAGTACTGGATAAATGTTCTTTCCAATACATAACTCACTAATAAAAGGTCTAGTTTTAACTCTTGGCTATGGAACAAAGCTATAAAGCCTTTGGTATCTGCCACAAAAGTAATGTGACTTTTATTATCTGTGGCATTTCCTGTTTCATAAAATGAAGAGGAAGGTTGGACTAGCTCTTCTCCCAATTCTCTTAATTCTAAACTCATATCAAGAGTTTGACTTCCTCTGCTGGTCCTAAGAGGAAAAATTTGGATCAATAGGTAGGACTTAGTTCACTTTTAGCCATAATTTCATCTATTAGTCAAATCTGATCCATTCATTCACAGAGGGGAAAACAAACAAAAACAAATGAAGAACCTATATTGCTCAGATTTCAACATTTATTTGAATAGCCACCCAATAGAACTTATCAAACAGTATGTATAATTGGAATAACAAAGATACAAAGTAAGATATCAGCACCTTTAAAAAGGAGGAGATTGGGTTGTATTGCTCTCAGGAAATCACACACACACATGCACACATATACAGAAAAACTGACCTCAAACTTCCTATAATAGTGTCGATTTTATAGATTTCTGGAGATACTCAAACTTCCTGATGAATCAGGAAGCTGCCTCTCTCTTTTGGAGTTCTAGGGTATACCTGAAGGGTCAGTATGATTCTTATCAAATTCAGTCAGGATCTCAAATGCTACCACTTTTCTGATGTTATCCAACAATGTTAATCTTTAGTGATTAGTGTCCCAATATCATTTAATCGATTAATAGCATTTAACCTTTATTAACGGACATTTGCTGACAAGATATAGTGAGTACAAACTTTTGTGCTGAGCCAAAGAGGCCTGAGCCAGGACTTCAGATAATTACCCTGATATCAGTGGACCTGAACAACAAAGACCTCTTCGAGATGGGACTTTTCACTAAGTCAGCTCCGGAGTTCTTTTGATATGGGTTACACTTATAAGCATGGTATTTGAGTTCTGAGGCTAAGAGGCTCTACCCCAAAACTTTAGTTGTCCACAACATTTGCAGGAAGTCAGTTCTTATGCAGATGTTCTTGATGATGTGGCCTTGGCCATTAGGCTTTGAGGCCAGCTCTCAAGAGCATCCTTTCTGATGTAACTGACTGAGATAAGAGATAACTGCCCAAGACTCTATGGCACCTAGGAAACAATGGGCCTTATTACCATGCTACTTCCAGGATACAACAGACTAAGATAATGATTTCTCTTCCTTCCCGTCCTTTGTCTCTTTGTTCTATAAAAACCTTTCCCTGAGTATCAATAAATGGAGTTCATGGTTCTTCCTTGAGCTACCCACATGGCCTGGTCGTTTCTTATTCACGTCTCCGAATCATGCTAAGTACTGGACACTGAGCAGCCCATGGCAAACTTTCCTTCCCAAACACCAAGGACCAGTGTCACCCCTATACCATCTTGTCCCTGAAGAGAATAGGCTGAAATTTAAAGCAATTACTATACAATATAATACTTCATAAAATCTTCTAACTGGGGCACAGTAACTGGATGAGTCAATGTCTCAGCTATTGCTGGGCTGGGTAAAACAATACACTCTTCAGTATTTCTGCTGCTCCTTCACCCATGGTCAGTCTTAGCAAATCCCAGCAGACTCAAGATACTGGACTTCTGGCGCTCATTATTTCAACCTTTCAAAGCTCACAGTCATCAACTCACCAACTCTAATACTCCTTTCACTTAAAAATAGAAAGGACAGATGGGAAGAACAGTAGTTCCATGCCCTTATAGACCATATGGCAATGTCCTAGATGTGGAGAGTTAGCAGCATGAACCAACCTGACAGTATATATTCTTTTTATATGTCAGTGGCATACACACACATACCCCATATATACATACATGTGTACATGTGTGTACGTATATATATATATATAGTATGTGTGTATGGATGTGCATATGCATTTGTGTATGGATGTACATATGCATTTGCTTATATATATCTGCATATCTGCATTTATGTATGTGTATGAATATGTGTGGATATATGTATTGTGATAATGCACAATACACTTATGATATGTGTACACACACATGCACAAACACACTACAAGTCACTTGCTTGTTCTATATGTCACATACTTGTAGCATCCTGATGGCTCCAGGAAAGAAGACTTTGAATCTCTCCCCAGCCAGCAGTCTCTGCCTGCTCAGGCAAAAGAAAGTGAAAAGACATTTGTCAATTAATGCTTTTTGAACAGTTTTAGCCCTGAAGCCAATTGAAAAGTTGCTCTACTTCATGTGGTATGGAGATTAAAACCATCAGAATATCTCTGAAGCAGGAAGCAGGTCCTTCCATTCCATTTCATCATGCCAATCTGAAAGGGTATCTGTAAACTCACCAACATGAGTTGGCATCAGTTATACTATACTAAGAACAGGCTCTTATTAGGCATACATCTATTACAATAGTAAAGTATGTTTTTAATAATAAAACATTTTACAAGTGTTGCATGTAGCAGCTAGACTTGGAACAAGGCATTGGCCTTGGAATGAATATTGATGAACTTCACAAAGAGAGCAAAAGAATGCTGTATGGTGGGAGCAAGCAAGCTGAAACATATAATCAATTAGAACCGGCAAAGAATCAAATTAATGGATGTCACCTCAGAATTGTGTGGGGGGGAAGAAAGAAAAAGAAAATGAAATGCTCATCTGGCAAGAGTGAGTTCAGGAAAAGTATCAATAGAGTGATGGAAGAGAGCAGTGAAGTTCATCAGTATATCATTTGTACTCTTTATGGTGAACTTTGGGGAGAAAATGGATGAGGATAACACAGAATAAGCAAGTATAGGTGGGCTACATTTAAACCATTTGAAGGATATGCAGATGGATGAGGTCATAGATCTATTTGAATATTAAAACACTTTGATTTTGAAACAAGCATAGAACATAAAGTTGAAAATGTCAAGCAGAGAATAATTTGCAGCTAATTCCAAAGGGCCATAAAACTGTAAATACCCTTTAACCCAACAATAGCACTACTAGGTTTGTATCCCAAAGAGGTCAAAAGAACCTCTATATACAAAAATATTTGTGGCAGTTTTTATTGTGGTAGCAAAGAATTAGAAATTGAAGAGAGGAGAAGCCCATCAATTGGATAATGGCAATCAAGCTGTGATAAAAGAAATGATAAGCAAGATGATTTCAGGGAAAAAACCTGAGAAGAAATATATGAACTGATACACAGTGAAGTAAACAGAACCAGAACATTTTATATGGTAACAACAATACTATTGACTTAGGTACTCAGATCAAGGTAATGATCCATGAAAATTCCAAAGGACCCTTGATGATCTGGTTCTTCTAAGAGAGAACTAATGAACTCTGAGTACAGATTGAAGCATACTCTTTTTTTTTTCAACATGGCTATTATGAAAATATGTTCTGTATGATTTAACATGTAATTGATATCATATTCCATATCTTCTCAATGAGTGGTTGAAAGGCTAGAAGAATTGGAAAATTTAAAACTCAAAATTTAAAAAAAAAAGAATGGTAAGGTATAATTATAAAAATTTTAAAAGAAAAAAGGAAAAGTTGAGTAGAGACAGATTCAGCATGGTTTGGTTTAGAGACATATGGCTCTAATATTAGAGGACTTGGCTATATCTCTGTTTTTTACTGCCCTCATGATTATGGAACAATTATTCAATCTTTTTGGGTGATAGTCTACCCATCTGTAAATGAAAATATTTCATGGTCAGGATGATTTCTATGATTGCATTAACTTGAATTCTTCCAGTGAAGATCTTGGTTTAAGTAACACCATGACCATTTTGGTATAGGCACTTACAATCTGAGTCACTTAACTTATGACAGTTTATTTGTCTCTTAGGTTAGAATAAAAATACCTGCAAAAATCATTTTAGACCTGTTATAAGAATCAAAGGAGGTAATATATGAGTGTAGGAGTATATTATTAATGACCTCTAAAATTGTGAACTAATGCTGTTATTAATATTTAGAAAAGAAACATGGGGAAAAGAAATTTCATATTGAGAAATGCCAAGCAGGACAGTATTAGATTGTACTTCCTTTATTTAAAAAAAATCTGACCTCTTTTAGTAGTTTGCAGGGGGAATTAACAAGAAGGCAAAACTTGCAACTAGAAGGACAGATATGTCATTTAAAGACAAAAGGATTTACTTGCTACAATGTCCTTTTAATGAAAGAAAATCATGAATTTTATGTCTTAATTTGAAAGTACCAGGAAACTCTGCCATGAGGTTTTTCAATGAAATTGTACTCATTTTGCTCCTAGTGACAGTTGAGCTAGAGTGATGTCACAAGCAACCCTGGCATGAAGGGAGAGAACATTAGTGCTTATGTGACAAAGCTGATAAAGTCATTAAAGCAATGTAATGTGAGAGAAAATGTAATGATTCCCAATCATTTCCTTTAAATTGGATTACTCTGTGGACTTCAGAGACCATTCCAAACTGCTGCCTTGCAGAGAAAGACCTTATGTACTCAGCCAAGACAATAGAGATTTCAATGACAAAGAAGACAGCAGTAAGAGGCAGCCCAGCACAGCCAAGAAGAAAGAAGTACAAACATGTCCAGTGTCATTAATGAAGGGAGATTTTTGCTTTTAACAGTAAAGTACATAACATGTTTGGCATGATATTAACTCGGGGATATGGGGATTTGAAAGGTGTTTGTCAAATAAACATGGAAAAGTTGTGTATAGGATGATATCTTTATGACTTTCTTGTAGAATCTGAGAATTATGTTGAGCTGGAGGGGAAAACTGGTGAGAAAGGGAGAGAGGGAGAATCAGAATAGTTATAGCATCAACTCTTTAAATATATTCTATGTTTCCATTAGGAAGTAATATGATTAATAGTCAAAACAGCATAATTTATTAAAATTTAAATCTCTATTAGATGACACATGAAGATACAATTAACCAATAATCTAGTAAATGCCTACTTTATACAACAGACTGTGCAGAGAACAAAGATAAAGGAATTTTACATTCATATAAAAGTAGACCTATATAGACAGCAGTTAGATGTCACTGTGGATAGAGTGCCAGGCTTGGAGTCAGGATGACTCAAGTGAAAATCTAGCCTCAGACACCTAATAGCTCTGTGACCCTGGACAAGTCATTTAATCTTGTTTTCCTCAGTTTACTCATCTGTAAAAGGAACTGGAGAAGGAAATGGCAAACCTTTCCAATATATTTGCTAAGAAAACCTTAAACGGGGTCAGAAAAGTCAGACATGATAGAAAATATCAAAAATATATTTATATTCTGTATGCACATCTATATTTATATACAGCATTGTATACTTCACCTCTACACACACACACACACACACACACACACACACACACACACACACACACTTGATGTAGATGTTAAAAAAAAATTATCCTCAGAATCAGAATCATCAAATCTTAGGTCCTAGTCCTGCATCTAAAACCTACTAGCTCTGTGACCTTGAGTTAGCTATTTAACTTCCTATTGTTCCAATATTTTTTTTAAACAAATGCTTTATTAACTTCTGTTTTACATCATTCATTTCCACCAGATTTTGAGTTACAATCATTTTCCCCCCGTTATTCCCCTACCCAACCTCCCAGAATAGCAGTCCCACAAGATATCGCTTCCTCCAATCTGCTCTCTCCCATACCTTCTCCCATACCCCCTTCGACTTTTCCATTAGAGGAAGGTGAATCTTTGTGTCCCAGTGCCTGCACATCTTATCTCCCAATTACAAGCAAAAGAGTATTAATAATAGTATTTATATATATTGAAACATTTAATCTTAAGACCTCAAATTTCAGATCCATTTCCTTCCTCCCTTGTCACCCATTCCCTCTTGGGAGATAAGTAATTCAGTATATGTTGTACATGTCTAGCTATGCAAAACATTATCATAGTAGATATATTGTACAAGGCTGCTTATAATTCCTCCCACTCATCCCACCCCCCACCTGGTCCATTCCCTACATGATCCTGTCCCTCTTCTATAGTGGGTACTTCCAACCTCCCCTCCCCCCAAGGATGCCCTCCCATCCATCATCCCTCCTCTCATCCCCCTTCCCCCTATTCTGCTGAAGGTTGAGATATCCCATTTAGTATGTATGTCATTCTCTCCCTGAACCAAATCCAATGAGAATGTGGGTTTGCCTTTTTTTTCCCTTCCTATTCTCCCCCTCCCTTGCAACCACTTCCCCTTGCTTCTTCTACATGAGATAGTTTACCCTACCCCGTCTTTCCCCATCTCCTCTTGCCACTTTCCTCTCTCACCTCATAATTTCATCCCTTGAGTATTCTCCCTTCCCAACAAATTCAACCTATGCCCTCTATCCATACACACACATTCACATATGTATTCATATGACCACACACCCTTCTTCCATTATTTTCATAGTGAGAAAGATATCATCACTCACAGTTATTGTTTTTCCATATAGGAATGTAAATAGTTCAACTTTGATAAGTTACTTTTGATTTCTTTTCCCTGATCACCTTCTCAGGCATCTCTTGCTTCTTGTGTCTGGATGTCAAATTTTCTATTCAATTCTGGTTTTTTCCTCAAGAATGCTTGAAAGTCCTCTATTCCACTGAATGACCATATTTTCCCCTGAAACAAAATACTCAGTTTTCTGGGTAGGTGACCCTTGGGTTCATTCCCAGTTCTTTTGCCCTCTGGAATATCATATTCCATGCCCTTCGATCCCTCAGTGTAGAAGCTGCCAGGTCCTGGGCTATTCTGATTGTGTTTCCACAATATTGAAACTGTTTCTTCCTGGCCGCTTGTAGTATTTTCTCCTTGATCTGGGGATTCTGGAACCTGGCTATAATATTCCTGGGAGTTTTCTTTTTGGGATCTTTTTCAGGAGGTGATGGGTAGATTCTTTCAACCTCTATTTTGCCCTCTGGATCTAAAACATCAGGGCAATTTTCCTTGAGAATTTCTTGAAGGGTGATTTCTAGGTTCTTTCTTTGATCATGGCTTTCAGGTAGTCCAATAATTTTTAAATTGTCTCCTGGATCTATTCTCCAGGTCAGTGGTTTTTCCCATGAGATATTTCACATTGCCTTCTAATCTTTCGTTTGTTTGGATCTGCTTAACAGCATCTTGATTTCTCATAAAGTCATTACCTTCCATTTGCTCCAGTCTAACTCTGAAGGAATGAATCTCCTCAGTGAACTTTTGAGATTCTTTTTCCATCTGGCAAAGTCGACTTTTTAAGGCATTCTTCTCCTCATTGCCCTTTTGGGCCTCCTTTGCCATTTGAGTTAGTCTATTTTTTAAGGTGTTGTTTTCCTCAGTCAGGCTGTTGACCTCATTTCATACTTTTCCTGCATCCTTCTCATTTCTCTTTCCAATTTTTCCTCCACTTCTCTTATTTGATTTTTAAAAGTCCTTCTTAAGGTCCTCTATGGCCTGCAACCCACTCATGTTTTCCCCTGGGGCTTTTGGAGCAGGACTTCTGACCTCACAGTCCTTTTCCCGCTCTATGCCCCCAAAATAGGAGTCTAGGGTTGCATTTTTCTATTTCCTTTGCCTTGGCATGTTGCCACTTAATTGCTTGACTTTTGGGCTTGTTGCCACACTATGGCTTTAAGGCCAGCTAGAGGAATTTTTGTCCCGAATGTGTGGGGGCAACTTCCGTTTCTGGCAAGCTGTAAACCCACCCACAACTTCCACCCTAGATCACAATCCAGATCCAGGGAGGTTAAAGCAAGAGCGATTACCCCCCAAGACTGATCGCTGGATCTCCCTACAATTAATTGCAGGCCAAGAGCTGGAGCTGCCTCTGAAACTACAAAATGGAGTGTCTCCTCAGCGGCTTCTAGCCCCCAGGGGAGGGAGCTGACGCATTCCCCCAAAAACAGGTCCCAAAGTCCATAGGACACTAACCTCTTACTTTGTCCTAGGCATGTCTATGTTGATAATTCTGGAGTCGCCACAGCTCCTGGTGTTCTGGGGTTCCTCCAGCTGGCTGCTGGCCCTGCTGCCCTGGGGCTAAAACCTTGGCTCACGCAGACCTGGGCTCTGCTCGGCTCCGCTCCCTGTGCTCTGCGAGCTGCATGCTGCTGGCTCCCAGAGTGCTGCGCTGGTCCTTCCTGCAGGGCTGCTGGGCTGTCCTCAGCGGGAGGTTAACTTCTCTGTGTCGTTCTGTGGGTGCTGGGGCTCCAGAAGTTGTTCAGAGTCCCCTTTTACATAGTTTGTGGGGAATCTGGGGGCAGAGTGGCTTGGATGAGCTGTTTCTACTCAGCCATCATGGCTCTGCCCCCTCTGTTCCAATATTTCTTACTTTCATGAAAGGACAGTGGAGGACTAAAGAAATTTGAAAGGACTACCAAAATAAGCCATAATTAACAAGGGCCTAATTTGCAATTACCGAAATACCAACATTAATGGAAAAATTGTACTCATGCTATTTTTCAGAGTGAAGAAAAATATTGCTTAGTATTTATTATAATACAATAGTTTGGTGCTATTCTGAAATAGCAACCATCTGAATCAAGAATGAAAACAATCTCTATCCAGATTCAATTTATTAATAATAAATGACTAAATATTAGGTAAATGAAAATCTTTGAGAGATGAACTACAATCAAATTATAGATAATTTCAACTTTTTTATAAGAAAACCATTTGAAGGGATTGTAAAACATTTAGGAAAACTGACATAATTTATTGAGTTTTTTGTCTGTATCTTTTATATTTGTTCTTACACCTTTTCTTGAATAACTCAATAGGATGAACCCGCATTGAAGACACTAATATCTGAACTACTGAAATTTTCCCTTTAAAATGTCACAGGATCACTTATTTGCATCTAGAAGGCACCTCAGAGGCCATCTATTCCAAAGTTCTAATTTTATAGGCAAGGAAATTGAGCCTCAGAGAGTTTTAACGAATTTATGAAGATCATTCAGCTAGTAAGTGGTAGTGCTAGAATTCTGTCCCATGTCTTCTCAGTCCAAATTCAACATGTTTTCCACTCTACCTTTCTGCATTGTCTTGCCACGCCCATTTTGTTTTCACCCTAATTCATCTTGTGCTATTGCTATATTTCATAGAGACTTGTTCTTATCACTCCTTTGCTGTTTTTTTCAATTACTGTGCATTCAATATACATACACACACATATAACATATCCATATACAAATGAAGATGAACTTCAAACTTTGTCTGACTTCAAAAGACCTCCAAAGTCAATTACCACTCTACTTTCCAAACTCAACTCATATTCCTTCCTTCCATGTACTCTATACTACAACTAAAATGCACAGTTCTTTTTTACCCAAAGTATAGCATATATTTCTCTATTTCCTTATAATTTCCTAGGCTATTCTTTGTACCTAGAATATCCTCCTGCATCTTGGCTTGTGAAGTTTCTTTTTTTAGTTTGTTTTGTTTTGCTTTTTGGAAGGCAATTGGGGTTGACTTGCCCAAGGTCACAGGCTAGTTTTTGTGTTAAGTGTCTGAGGCCAGATTTAAACTCAGGTCCTCCTGACTCCTGTGGTCTACTCACTGTGCCACCTAGCCACCCCCTCTTGTGAAGTTTCTTTAAATTTCAAGTCTAACACCACCATCTTTATCAAGACTTAGTAATCCTCCCAATTTGATCCGAAAGCAGCAAGGTCGTTAACAACAATATTTTAAATATATGATTATTTTAATTTGCAGTCATATTGTGATCATCTTTATGTTTTAGTGTTTATAAAATTGTTATAAATTACAAAAATCTTGAAGCTCTTGAAAAAATCTTGAAAAATAAAGAATTTTATTGAATATATTATGCTTATTATTATTATTATTTCTAATGATTGTGATTTTAATATATAATGAAAAATTATAAAATTCTATTGTGTTTATTGTTTATTGATTATAAAATACCATTTGATTTCATTAAGCAAAATCAACCTTAAGGATTCTTTTCCAATAAGGAACTATACATTCATTTGTCATAATTATTTAAGATTCTTTGAAAAACATAACAAAAGATATGTTATTTTTCATTAGCTGTCTGATCACACATATCAGGTGAGGTATGAAACAGAGATATATGCTCACTAAGTGTTCATCATTGTGGTTGAGGATATCCAACAATTAGCATAAGTTGAAGAGGAATTACTTATCCTTCCAGATAAGGTGAGGTCTTGCACATAGCATCAAGCCCCAGAACATTTTGGATCCTCCTAGAAGAGATCTATAAACCCTTAGGAGTTTTACCAAACCATCTATATAGGTAACAAAACAAATGGATGAAGAAGGTCTAATGTCTAGATCACAGTGAGGAAAATAATGACCTTGAGGCCACATGTGACCTTCTAGATCCTTGGGTGTGACCTTTTGACCCAGTCCAAGTTTTACAGAATGAATCCTTTTATTAAGGCTATTCGTTCTATAAAGTTTGGATTTAGTCACAGTTTATGTGAAGTTATTTTCACATAAAGGGCAACAAAGAGGCTATGTATATATATATACACACATATATATACATATATATACACACACACATATATATACATATACATATACACACACATACACACACACGTGTGTGTATGTGTGTGTGTGTGTGTTGGCTGGAATATTTAATAAATAATTTTCAAGATGTGAAAAAAAGTGAAAATGTGATTGACTAAATATCCTTTCAGATAGAGCACTAGACTTGTAATGAAGAAACTGTTGCATTCAACTGTGGCCCCAGAAACTTACTAGCCATGTGATTGTGGACAAGTCACTATAATGAAAATGCAAATTTAAAGATCTTCCTTACCCCTAGGTTAAGTGCACCTGGAACCTGTGGTGGGAAGCTTGTTTTTTTCAGGAAAGCCCATACCTTGATACTTTGTGATTGGGCAGTGGGTCAAGAAAGTTGTTACATTCTCTGAGCCAGGAGAAGGCTATATAAACCCTGATGGGAGGCTTTGCTTTTGGGCTCACTTTGAGAAGTGTTGTGTGATTTGACCAGATGAGACTCAGGGCAGCTGTTGAGAGCCCCGCCCCACCTTTGAAAACCCAGATGTTGATGCTTCCCTCTCTGGTAATTGTGATTTGGTATTGATGTGATGGTTGGGCAGTTTGGAAGCCTGTCTGCTTGATCTGTTTGTTTCTCTGTATTGAAACTTCTGTCTGTATACTCTGAAGTTCGGGGTGCTGACTTTTTTCCCCCTGAACTAGGTAAACGATCTATGTGTGATTGATTAAAGTAAGCTTGTTAACCTATTTTGAGCTGCTTTCCTTTAGAAAAGCAGATCTAAGAACCTGAGTTGGCAGCCATCCTGGGGATGTTGGGGTACTTGCTGCTACAGTCACCAAAACACTCTCCCTCTCCATGTTACTATAAGATTAAAATGGAATATTTTCAAAGTGCTTTACAAAACTTTAAGCATTATATAAATGTTAGCTTTAAAAAGATGACCTTGTAAACAGGAAAAAGAAATCATAAAGAATTTATTAAAGTTGAACAATTTATATTCCTACATAGAAAAATGATAATTGTAACTCATTAGACTTTTCTCAGTATGAAGATAGCTGAAAGGAATATATATGTACATATATATGTATACATAAATATATGTTTATATAGGAGGGTATGTGTGTGTATAAATACATATGTGAGTGTGTGTATATATGTGTACTTGTAAAATAGAGGGAACAGAATCAACTGAATAGGAAGGGATAATAATCTAAAAAATAAAATTAAGAGGTGAGAGAGGAATATAATGAGAGGAGATTGGGAGAGATAGAATAGGATGAATTATCTCATATAAAAGAGACAAGAGAAAACTGTTATAATGAAGGGGAAGAACGGGAAGGCAAAAGGGAATAGGTCAACCTTGCTCTCGTTGAATTTTGTTTAAGGACGGAATAACATACACACTCAATTGGGTATCTTACCCTACAGGAAAGTAGGGGGAAAGGGGATAAGAAGAGGGATGACAGAAGAGAGAGCAGATTGGGGGAGAGGGTAGTTAGGGACAGGGTCAAAGTAGAAAATAGAATAAATGGGGGTAGGATAGGATGGAGGGAAATATAGTTAGTCTTTCACAATATATCTACTATGGAAATGTTTTTCATAACTACATGTGTACAACCAATATTGAATTGCTTATCTTCCCAGTGGGGGTGGGTGAGGAGGGAAAAAGGGAAAGAATCTAGAAATCAAAGTTTTAAAACACATGTTGAAAAAATTGTTTTTGGGCGGCTAGGTGGCACAGTGAATAGAGCGCCGGCCCTGGAATCAGAAGGACCTGAGTTCAGGGCCGGCCTCAGACACTTAATCCACACAAACAAAAACCTAGCCATGTAACCTTGGGCAAGTTACTTAACCCCAATTGCCCTAAAGGGGCGGCTAGGTGGCGCAGTGAGTAAGAGCGCGGGCCTTGGAGTTGGGATGACCCGAGATCAGATCAGGCCTCAGAAAATGAGCACCCACGCATAAATAATGACTAGCCGTGTAACATTGAGCAAGCTACTTAACCCCAATTGCTATAAAAAAAAATTGTTTTTTTACATGCAACTGGGAAATAAGATACATAGTCACTAGGGTATAGAAATCCATCTTGCCCTAGTAGAAAGTTAGAGGGGGCAGGGGGGAGGATATTAAGAGAGAGCAGATTGGGGGAAGGGGTATTCAGTGGGTTCTCACTATTTTGAGGTGGGGAGTAGGGGAAAGATGGGGAGAAAATTTGTAATTCAAAATCTTGTGGAAATGAATGTTGAAAACTAAAAATAAACAAAGTAATAAAAAAGATGACCTCCGAATTGTGAGGGCGAGAAATGATAGTTAAGCAGTTTGAATATTACAATGAAATCTTTTTTTTAAATCCAGTTAACCCTCTGTAGCATCCCTATAAGAGGACATGGACAACTTTTGAAGGATAGGGCAGAAATGAAGGAATTGCAATATTTCCAAGATACCACTTTCTTTTAGTTGCCCTCCTTCCTCTCTGACCAATTCATCTCATTCTCCTTTGCTCGATCCTTACCTAGATCATACCCTGTATTTATAGGTGTACCATAGCTCCTTACTTGTTCCTCTTCTCTTCTCCCTCTATTCTACTGCACTTGGAGAGCTCATCAGCTCCAATGAGTTTCATTACCTTCTATATGCTAACAACTACTAAATCTACATAATCCTTCCCTATTCTCTCTGCTCATGTCTAATAGCTCATCTTCAACTGACTTTCAGATATCTCAAACTAGATGTCCACTAAACATTTTAACCTCAACATGTCTGAAACAGAACTCATTATCTTTTTCCCCCAAGCCCTCCTTGTCTCCCATCTTTCTTCTTCCTGTTAAAGGCAACACTATCCTCCCAGTCTCTCAGGCTCATAACTTGGTATTATCTTTAATTACTAACTATTGGCCACTCCCCCATACTATTCAATCTGTTACCAGAGTCTATTGCTTATACTTTTGCAACATCACATGAATATACCCCTCTGATGCAAATGCCACTCTAGCACAGGCCCTCATGACCTCACAACGGGCATTTTTATAGTCTACTGGTGGGTACATCTTCCTCAATTCTCTCCCCTTTCCAATTTATCTTCTAGTTCAGCTACCAAAGAGCTTTTCCTAATGTGTAAGTTGGAATATGTCACCATCACCACCACCCCTCCTGCCTTTGCACCTTTCTATGTAAGAATAAACTTCATGTCACATACTTATTCATATTCATACACTGAATACATTATTTTGCTCCCCTTTGTGATTCCCTAGATATCATACATAATACCTTAAGAATTTCCCTTGAGATGCCTAGGTAGGAGTCTTAATGATCTCAAAGGTACAAGGATGAGAATTTCAATTCCAACAATTAGAATTCAGGCATCTTTTTGACTAAAACTGCTCCAGAAACCTTAACAGTAAAGAGAGAAAAGGGAAGGTCAGGTGGTCCAGTCTCTATGGTTCTCAGTTTCTTGAGACTAGATTACCAAAGAAGTGAAGAACAGTAATATTCCATAGAGAAATAACTCAAGTTACTCCTTGATAGTAAAACTAAATCAGCAGGAAAAAATGAAAAGAATCATATAATATATGAAACTACTGAGTAAGGCAAGCGAGAGAAAGGGAAATCAGCTGCAATTTGAAAAAGAATCCAGAACAGTTCCAAGACTTTCAAGCAATATTACCCTGCATAAATTAGAAATAGACCAGAGGGAAACAGAGTAGGTTCTAAAAGGATTCAACAATGTTTCTACATAAATGAAATCTGAGATTGCTAATAAAGGTCAGCTATGTTTAAAAAGAAATTGAATTTTGCCCAAAACAAAGAGAAAAAATATTATTGATTGAAAATGGTATTTTAAAATACTCTTTAAAGGACCAGTAAACTAAGGCCTTTCAAGTTTTGCTTCTTTGCCCAGACAACTGAAAAGTAAAAATCAATGAGCCTTGTAATGTTAATGTTAGACTTTTATGAAAATATGAACTGAAGTTAAAGGATTTGATTTGAAAATCAAAGGATTTGGTGTTAAATATATGATCTAAAGCATCTATTTTTTTTTCCTTTTTGGAGGGCAATTGGGTTTAAGTGACTTGCCCAAAGTCACATAGGTAATGTGTTAAGTGTCTCAGGTCCTCCTTACTCCAGGGCCGGTGCTCTATTCACTGTGCCACCTAGATGCCCCTAAATATATGATCAAAACATTTAAATTTCACTTGAAATAAGGGATATCTTCTAGTGTTTTACATGTGAAATTTTGTGGGACTTAATTTTCTCTTCCAAGCTTTTTCCATATCTGATAAATATGCTCTCTGATGAACTTCCTTCCAAGACTGGTTCCATCTCTATTGTCTGTGAATAGAGGTATCTCGAGACTATCATGAGTTTTATTTGAAGTCAGTCAGTGCAAGCATGTAGCAAAAATGATGGGGCATCAGTATTCATCAGGAAAACTGTCCGATGATATAGGAGAGGGTCATGTGCTTAGGCTTATTATGTGTGACTTTCTCCCTTGCTCCCCACATTGAAATATGCTGTTTCCAGATTATCAACCATGGCAGGACAATTTGAACTTCTGTCACCTGGCCTTCTGGTTATTTGTCTCATACTGCTTAAACTGTCTTGTTCTGGCCAACAGCATATGTAAGCATTCTAACCCAGAGCATTCATTGGGCTCCTAACCCTAGCTTGCACTTTCACTTGCAGTTTCAAAATACCAGGGTCAACTACCCTTTCTCTTGACTCTCCTGGGAAACCAGTGCTGCTAGTGAGCAAGCTGAGGTCTCATTCAACACTGTGTGCACAAGTGATCTCTTAAGTCTGAATACATTTTCTCCTAGCTCCAAAAATTAAAAAAAAAAAATAAAAAAAAATAAAAATTCCTTCAACACTATAACTCTTCTCTATTATTTGACTTTCTGTGACTTTATTGATGTCCTTTACCAAGTTATGCTGAATTACATTTTCTATCTGTACCAAGGTCCAGAAAAGTCAGATGACTTTCAAAAGGATATTTAAGCTTTAAGTGGCAGAGCCAGCGTTCCAACCTAAATCTTCTGACTCTAAATTCAAAGTCTTTTGAAAGTATTATTTTTCACGAGGAAAATGACTGATTATATGCATATATATGCCTCTATGTATGTGTGTATATATGTTTACTCGCATGCATACACATGTAAATATATGTCAATATACACATGTGTGCCTAAATAGCATCGTAAAATGCATATGTAAACATGTGTATGTGTGGATTTCTGTATTTATACATATCTGTATGCCTAGATTTTAATCAATGATTATTTAATCTAATTAGATTTTTATTTCTCTGTCAAGATATATTGCACCTAGAATTGGAAGATTTCATTTTTCAGTTTTATAAAGTTATCTTTTTTACAGGCAGGAATAAAATCAATTTTATTTTGTTTCACAGGGGCAATACTGTCTTCCTTTTTCCTGGAGGAACAATTTAATTTCCTTTCTCTTATGGAGTTGTCAAAGTAATTCTGACGGTAATCTGAATAACCTAGACCAGCTGGACTGAGGGGAAAATGGGGAAGGAGAGAGAATTGGGGGGGAAAAGTGGGATATTTCTTAAATTGCTATAATTCTCGGTTAGGGTGTTGACTCAAGGAATCAATTCAACAGGACTTTCTTTGGGATTCAAGAAAGAATTCATTTGAGTAGGTCAAAAAAGGAGATACCTTCTACCTGATTAGTTTATTTGTCCAGTGAAAACACATCCACACCCCCACACACACATCCCCCACCACACACACACACACACACACACACACGCATGCTCGCCCAGGAGGGTGACAGGGAGAGGAAGGGAGAAAGGAAAGGAGAGGGGAGAGATTTGCCCTTCAACACAAACTAATACCAAGACATTCCAAGCTGAAAGATGATATAAGTTGACTGTGCAAAACCGAAAAAAGAAAATTCTATAAATTCTAGGTACCAAACATCCTGTCAGAAATATACAAATTCAACACATTTCAATAAACATTTATCAAGAGCCTAGAGACAATGGATACTGAAACAAAATTTAAATAATCCATGAATTTATGGTATAATTGGGGAATGGAAAGTACAGCAAATATAGAAATAATATACAAAGTTGGTATAATGGGGGCAAAAATATATTCAAACAATGTGCTTTAATAAATTCTAAGAAAGCAGAAGATTTTTTCAGCTTAGTGTAATCAAGAGTAATATCACATCTGAGTTGAGTAAAGAAAAATAAGATTTTTGCTTGTTTTAACAACATGGTATATTAAACTGCAAAAAAGTGTTTATTTAGGGCTTAGGAGAGAACATGTGCACACTGCTGAGATCTAGCCATACTGTCTAGACCTAGTCAGGTGAGATAAAGACCCAGGAATCATTGGAAAACTGGGAGCCAAGGTAGAAGCCGGACTTGAGTCAAGACAACAAACAGAATTTGGAGTCCATCACATAATACTGCTTAGAGCAGGAACAGAAGCAGTCAAATGGCATGAGATAATTAAGCAACGGGCAGATGCTTCTCTATGTCTGTTATTTTATAAAGAGGAACATCTCAGTTTAGGGATGCCAAAGAGTGATGTTCAATATTCATACACTTAACATTAAATCAAGTATATGTGTCTGTCTCTCTCTGTCTGTCTCTCTCTCTGTCTGTCTGTCTCTGTCTGTCTCTCTCTGTCTCTCTGTCTTTCTATGTCTCTTTCTCTCTCTCTCTCTCTCTGTCTCTCTGTCTCTCTCTCTGTGTCTGTCTCTGTCTCTCTGTCTCTGTCTCTCTCTCTCTCCTATTAAGGACCAATCTCCAGGTGAATATTAGCACCCTCCCTAAGCCCACCCCTCTCAACTCCCACACATATTTTAGGCTGGATTTCATTAGTCCTTGATAAAAATTAGATGCAGTTCTCAGTTACTATTCTTCCCAGAGATTTCAGCAGCAAACACTTGAGTCTCACCCCATGTATCAGTAATTAAGCTCATCAGAAGCAGAGCAAACTTAGGAGAGGCAGAAGAAGCCTTACAAGTCCTAGGCTGTGGGGAGCCAAAGAGGCCTATTTCAGATATTAAATCATAATAATAAACTTTAATATAAGAGCTCTTTGAGATGCAACTTCTTTGTTAAGTTAGCTCCTGAGTTCTTTGTTATGGGTTACACTTATAAGGATGTAACTTGAGTTCTGAGATCAATAGGCTATACCCCAAGATTTTAGTTATTAAGAGCTACAATATTTGATTCAGCACTCAGGTATCTTTAGGTGGTCAGCTCTAAATGTGATGTCTTTTGAGGATTGCAGCTTTGGCTTTGAAGTTTGCTCTCAATTGTATCTGTTTATGACTGTGGCTGCATTAGCAGATACCTGAGGAATATATCAAAGGTTTTACCCTAAGACTTTAGTCACCTAGATAACAAATCCTTATCATATTATCTATTCTGTGCTATTTCCAGGTTACAACAGACTAAGGTAATGATTAGAAAACTTAAGTCCCCTTCCTTTGTCTCATTTGCTCTATAAAAAATTGTTCTAAGAATCAATAAATGGAGTTCATGGTTCTTCCTTTGAACTACCCACATGGCCTGGTCATTTCTTATTCACATCTCTGGTCATGCTTAGTGCTGAACACTGAGTAGCCCACAGCACTAGGCAAGGCCTTTTCTTTTCTATGGGGTGAGGTTTCTCTTTCCTTTATTTGTTCTCTTGCTAGGCTAAACTTCCTCACTCCCAAATCCTATGTTATTCTTCTGAACTGGAAGACTTCAGAAAAAAAATGATCTAAGTACCACACATAGTCCCCCACCCCTTATAGAAAGATCTTAGTAAATGGATCATCCCATAGTCTGATGCAGCCAGCAAACTTGTTTAAAATATGTATTGACTTCTTTTTTTGTGGCTTTATATTAACTTCTAAAATAACACTCCCTCTCCCAACAATTATATCTTGTACTAAATTTTTGAAACAGGAAAGAGAAAGGGAAAAAAATTAAAAGTCAGCAAAACTAACCAGCATCTTGATTTTTTGGCAGCAATATATACAGCATTCTATGTCCATAGTCCCCCATCTCTTTCAATTTAGGGAGGGTGGTTATTCTAAGACTGCTTTCCAACTTCCTAGTTATGCAGCCTTCACTTTTGGTTTTTCCATCAAGCCTCTTTTATACTTCCTCCCACCACAAACCCAGCCCAGAAGAAGAAATTAGACATACCTGGTTTGTAGAAGAATCAAGGAGAAAAGAGAGCACTTGATATGTACCTCTGATCCGTGGGGGGAAAAAACAGCTAATTTCCAGAACTTTTTTTTAAGGCAACACCTCTCTTAGACACTAGATATGTAAGGACTTTTATGAGACTTCCTAAGGTGTATCTCATAAATACATGGGATAGAACTATTTTTGGTCATACTTTAGATCATATGATTAGAGTAAAACATATAAATAACAACCACAAGTTCAAATGTATTTATCCCTTTTAGTCATTTAAGAGGAAAAAATGTACCCAGGTGATAATTTTGTTTTAAATAGCAGGGGCAATGAAACGTAAAATTACATCATTTACTCTGAAATGTGATTTATAAAAACAATCACTTTCATGAACCACATTACAAAGTTGATTTTAGAGAATCTTTTCCTCTTCATAAAATAACATTTTCACAAAAGGAAGCTTTCATAGAAGAGGCCTGGTTTACCTGAATCTTTTTTAAAAAGCAAATGATCATTAGCATCAGGTTAAACAGCATATATGCTTTGGCTACCTACACCAAAATGAGGCAATTGTTTTAGATATTTTTAATAAAATGCTGCTACCAAGGAAAAATGACAATCTCACTACCAACCAGCACTCCATATCCTCCCCATCTCACACAAACACACAACACAGGTTGTGAAACCTAACACATCTGTCACTATACAACTTTAAACTTCTGTGTTTTGTTAAAGCAACAACAACAACAACAACACACACACACACACACACACACGCATACCCCACTCCCCAACCTGAATTATACAGTTTGGCTATTTGCCATATTTGACTATTTATTCCTCTTTGAGCTATGTAGGCAGAGAGGAAATAAACGGCACATTTTGTGTCCTTTTATTTTTAAGCCATGGATAAAGAAAGAATTTTACAGATCCCATGTCTTTATCTTTGTGGCTACCCAATTAAGTGTAGCTTGATTAACCTGCTTATTTCTACAGACTTACTAACTGACTTGGATCAATTAGTCCCTCTGATCATGAAAGAATCCCATTAAGTGTTACAATCCTCCAAATGGATCACACATTAATTAATGATTATTTATTAAGCACCTACTATGTGCCAGAGGGATAGCAGTAGCCCTATTTTCTTCACTAAATTAGATTTTAAAAGCCCTATACTACACTAGATATTAGGGATTTAAGGACCAAAAAAAAGTCAGAAACTACCCTTCGGGCTAGTAAATTTGACTGTCATATAATTATGATAGTAAAAGTGCAGGTTTGGTTTGGGCAGCTTCCAACTATTTCACATGAATAGCACTCTTCTCCCCCACATCACCCAAGAAACAAATGAAGACATTCCTGAATTTCCCAAGTAATAATTCAAGCATTAAAAAGAAAGAGAAAAAAAACTTCGACTATAAAAATAGTCATCAAATTAACTGTAAAAAAATTAAAATGTTTCAAAAAGACTATTTCAATGAGCTCATATGGTACATTTTATAAATGCTTTATAAAAAGACTTGTGCATAAAATTCATTTTAAAAACAGTGTTTACTTGTCAGTCTGGGGGTAGCAGCATATGCTGAGTTTATGTAATTACATATTTCTTCCTTCATTTAAGATATTTATATAAAACACATTGATGCCTAGACATGTGGAATTTTGTTTATTACCTAAAGTGCTAAGTAGAGGCACATTTAAATGTAAATATCTTTATGGAGTGTAGTGTGCTGAAATCACTAATTTTCTTACTAGACATTTAAAAATTAGCATGTATAATTGCATATTTCTTCATGCAAATAAAACCTTCTCTGTTTGCCCTCCTGGCAAAGGTATTTATGTATTTGTCTCTTCACATTTAGCATGTATGCAAACACTTTTTCGATTTACATACATACATATTTATCATGTTTAGGATCCATTGATTTTATATACAGTGCATTGTATGCATCCTAGTCTTGATATGACAAGTACTGGAATGTTAAACACTTATCTAGTCAGACAATCATCTATTGTCATTTGTCCAAGTTAGCTGATTATTTTGAATAACCTCCCTGTAGAGAAAGCAAACCTTGTTTTCTAAAATGATGGGAATATATCAGAGGCACATGCTCAGAAATATCCTACTACCATAGAAGAAGGATTTCAAATGGCTATATCACATACATAAGCAATGCATTTTTAAAATATTTAAAATAGGCCATTGGTAGGGTGGCCTAAGTGGCATTTAGGAAAGTGATCTCACAAAGCAACAAGGGAAAACAAGTCAGCTATCAAAAAATATGGATCATTCCAAACATTTAAGGGTGGTTTCATATTGCATAATAAGAATCTAAGACTGACCAATTGCAACAGCAGTGAACAAATATATGTGGAATTCCCCCTTCTTCTCTGAGTCCATCTTTTTTTCTCCATACCACAAAGTAAATTAAAATAAAGTGTTTAAATCTACTGCTTATGATAAAGAAGACCAAATCTCATTCTAATAAATTTGAAATACAGCTTGTCATGTTCCTTTCACTCTGTAGAAACGCTACCACAAGGCTTAGCCAGTTAAGTCTAATATGTTGACATTTATTTTTGCAGCAATAAATGTTAGGATTATATTTTTGCATTAAATTCTGGCATTTTTAAAGATCACGATGACAAGTAATTTATTCCTCAAATCACTCTGGTTTGTTTTTACTTTTTGAATATGGATTTGGCAATGTGTCTCCAAAGCACAGTCCAAAGCATATTTCTTATGTTTTTGCCACCTATTAGTTTGATTTAAATCCACTTTTTCTGTCAGGATTTATACAATCCTTCCTTGATGTTATTTGCTCTGAATTATTGCCCAGAAATAATCACATTGAATCCAATTTCACACAGGCTGTGTGGCCTACCACGTCTGTCACTGTACAACTTTAAAAGCTTTAGCAAAGGTGATTCTTCCAATTTTTTTTTCCTCTTGGATACTGCAGAGTGGGTGATTTCAAGTTTCTATTTTATTCCTTTTCATATCCTCCTCCCTTACTTTAAGGTTTCATAAATGAGATATCACCTTTAATAATATCTATGAGGTTCCTCAAATTGACATGGAGGTGAACTTGGGTTCTCAAAAATTATACCAGCAAGATAGGTCTCTGGACAATCTTATTAGCTAACATAGGCTTCTCATAAGGGTCCTGTGACAAATTATGTGCCTATGGACCTGGACCAATACAGTTAAGTTCAGATACGATCATTATCATGTTGGCAATGTCACAATAAGCATGAGTAAATCATGTACCAAAAGCTCCTCAAGGACATTACCTACCAAATTATAGAAGAGTTATAATCTACGTTTCTCAAAAGAATACCTATATCAATGAATTGCCTGCTATTTTAAGTATTTAATGATTATATATTATATTATAGAAAGCAATTTTTCTATGAAGGATAAAGGGAAAATAGAGACCTAAAAGAAAAAATTTACCCTGAGTTCTGAAGTATCATTCAAAATTATCAGAATTTTAGTGTGGGCTATGGGGGGATGGGTAACTGAGATTCCATTTTCAAAGGTCTTCAAGTTCAAATTTCTCTTCTGAAATTGTCTACCTGAGAGATCTGAACAATTCATTTCACCTCAGCTTCAGTTCCCTCATCTGTAAAATGAGGGCGAGGAGCCGGGGCTAGATGGCCTCTTAGGCCTCTTCCTGTCCTTTCCAGATCTATGTCCTGTCATATTAATGTCAAAGCTGACTTGACCTGTGATCCTCTTAAAGACCCCCCCCATTTTCTGTTTCCCCTGAATAAGAAATATAAATACAAAAACACGCAGAAGACTTGTTCGTTTACAATAATTCATCAGCAACCAATTGTGGAAAGTTGAGGTGTATTTTTCAGATCTTCTGTGAAAATGAATGATTCACACCCTGTTTCTTCCCTCTATGCAAACTGAAATGATTCAATTACAAGAAAAATCAACTCATATACTCAACCTGAGTAGCTGAGATATCATGTATTCTTTTTATTTGGGGGAAAGGGTAGCATGGAGAGTTTATGGTCCTATACCATTTGGATTAATACCCCAATGTCTATCTCACATGTGAATATATAGTCTCTTTTGATTCAGAAATATATATATGTATACCGGCATACATATAAAAATATATATATAAATAACAAATATATGTATGTATATAAATAAATAAGTGTATAAAATACATATATGTATGTATAGAAATAAATAAATGAATGAATATTCTGGAATAGTCTCTGGTTTCCAAAATCTCAGCGAGTAGCTGAGGTGTTTTCAGCTCTTACCAAAGTCATAGAGTATACCTATTGGTTAGTTTACATAATTAAAACATGGGTGGATGTTGGCACCTAGACAAGCATATTTGCATTGAATATTTCAGAAAAATTTCACTCTTCCTAATATCTGATAGCTACAAAGGTGCACACTGCCAGACTGTGCCCTTTACAAAACATGAAGGGATTCTTTTTTGGGACAAGTCCTTGTCCTATTCTGTTTCTATATAATTGATATAATACTCGTGTCCTATACATGGGGAAGTGTCGTGCTGGAGTAGAGAGAATTCAGTGAGCTGTCATTAGATCCAATTCTGACACTATTGTCTTGTACAAATTTCAAGGTTTCTAAGCCCAAATTTTATGAACTCTAAAATGGGGATAATAATCCTTGGCCTACCAAACTGTCTGGACTCATGTTAAAGATACTCTAAATCCATAAGCTATCATATAAATGGGGAGGGATTATTATTATTAATGGTTCTATGATATTATTTATAATGATAGGTATCTTAAGGATTAATTCATGGAAATTCATCACATATTCTTCAAGGCAGAATTGTATTATAGTTAAAAGATGCTGAGAAAGAAAAAGATGCCCTAAATTCCCAGTTCAAATGTTTCCTATAATTACATGAGCAAAATTCAATTCAATTCAATAAATATGTATTAAGCATTTATGGTGTGGGAGTTGTCCTAATTGCAGAGAGGTTTACAAAAGTGAATAATATTTCTCTCTATCTTTAAAGGGTAAAAGTTGATTGTAGAGTTAGAAAGAGAATAAAGCATTGAATCATGCAGCTAAAACTGAGCACAACATTAAGATCACTGGATCTAACCCCCTCATTTTATAAGGAATGGCAATTCAAAGAGTTAAATGAGTTGATCAGGGTCACAATACTAGTAATTGCCAAAAGTAGCGTTTGAACCCAGGACTTCAGAACTCCTAGTCTATGGGTCCATTCACCAACCCATGTTGCCTTTTCAGCACACATCACATGTAGTGAACTGAAAGGGTAAAAAATAGTCCGAGTTGATTAGCATATATTAGACCTTCACTGTGTGCCAGTCCTTTTGCTAAGTTTTAGGAGTACAAAGAACAGCAAAAAACTATATCTGCCCTCATGTTGCTCACATTCCAATGGGGCAAACAACCAAGAATATACAAGATTAGATGATAGGGACAGAAACAGATATATACAGAGACAGAGAAGCATACAGAGAAGTATAGTTTTGCCTCTAGTATATTCATTCTGTCATTCAGTCATGTCTGACTCTTTATGACCTCACGGACCATACTGTCTGTGGCATTTTCTTGGCAAAGATACTGAAGTGGTTTGCCATTGCCTTCTATAATGGATTTGGGCAAACAGAGATTCAGTGTCTTGCCTAGGGTCCCACAGTTAGTAAGTGTCTGATCTTGCATCTGAACTCAGATCTCCCTAACTCCAAGCCCACTGAGGCATCTAGCTGCCTCAGCTCCGAAATTGAGAGAAAGGATGTAAAGCCAAGCAGGAGCAGCTCTCCAGAAGATTGTTGCTGTGAACAGCTTTCAGGTTCTGATCACATACTATACTGACCTCTCTATTTATTCAGCAGTAAACTAGAGCAAAACATTCACAGAAACCAAAACACAGCATTCACAATGATACAACATAACAATTTATCACTAACGTGGCCACACCACATAGTTTTAAACAAAGGATATCATTCAGGGGCAGCTAGGTGGCACAGTGAATAGAGCATTAGCCCTGGAGTCAGGAGGACTTGAGTTCAAATCTGGCTTCAGACACTTAATACAAAACTGGCCATGTGACCTTGGGCAAGTCACTTAATCCCAATTGCCCCTCCAATAATTAAAAAAAAAAAGATATCATTCAGGAAGTCCTTAACTCAATCATTCTTAAGGAGTAATCTTTCTTATGGGATACAAAGTACAAAGGTCTCCTACCCCTAGATCACATTGTCTTAATCTCTTAGTCAGAAAGTATTCTTTCTTCTTCATTGGAGATTAGTTTCCTATCATATTTAACTCAATCATCCTTAAGGGCTACAAGGTACAAAGTTCTCTACACCTAGATCACAGTAAATCATGATCTTGTTAGTCAGCACTAAGTACCCAAGGAGAAATCTTTATATCTTGGCTAGAGGCTGGCTCCTAGATTCCATGGTTCCTCTCCTATGGGCCCAGTTTTTGCCTGAATTCAACCAACTGTCACCTAGATTCATAGGTAGGCAGTTTCATTCAGTTTCTCATCCAGTTCCCATTCCATATTGAAGCTCACAGTGTCCAGTCCACATCAAGTCCTTTGCAATTTCTGTTTCTGGGAAGATAAAAACAGAGCCAAAACAACATTCCTGCACATTGCCAACACTATCATCAATTCACTATCTGCCTGTGAAATCAACACAGACCCACAAACAAGGTCTGAGAAGTCAACACAAATCATCAGCATAGTCCCAGGACCTCTGAAACCCTCCTCCAGGACTTCTGTAAACAGACAACCAGAAAATCTTCTTTCAGGGCTTCCCATAAGGTCCCAGGGTTTCTGTACAAAGGATCATAAACATAAATCAACACAGAACAGACAAACAGAGTGCTGGCCACAACAAGTGCTCCCCTTCTCAGTTCTGCTCTGTTCCAGTTTTGATCAGCTTTTTTATATGGGCTTTAGCTCCTCCCTGTTCCTCCCACTTCTTGTATCCTTCCTATTCCTGTCTTTGGCAAGTCCCTCCCACTGTCAGATTCACAGGTTCTGCTTCTTAAAGACTTGATATAATCACTGGCAAGGCTCAAAGACACTTGAACTAAAACAATGTGCTAATACTCTTATACTTGCCATTACAGAGGAAGGGAGGGAGGGGAGGAAAAAGGGGGGGGGAGAGATCTATCGTCTATCTATCAATCTCTGATAAATGGAAGATAATCTTAGGAAAAAAGAACCAATAATTGGAGGGAGAGAAGATATAGAGGCCTTCTGAGAAGTAAAATTTGAACTAAGTCTTGGAGGAAGCCATGGGAATTAAGATATGAGCAAGGAGAATATTACAGGTATGAAAGGCAGCCCTTACAAATGCATAGAGTTGGGAAATGAGTATCTATATCAGAAATATGAAGTAGGCTGAGAGTTTGGTGTATAAAAGCATTACTTCCTATTGGAGTGTTCTGTAGAGACTGTGTTAGAGATTGGTAATAACATTAGGCTTTCCAAAAGAAGGATTTGTGTGATGATGCTAAAGTATTTGTTTAGAAATGACAGGAGGGAGCAAGTAGTGAAGAATGACTCAGAGTGGTGACATGATTTGCCCAAGGTGACAAAGACCTAAGTGAAAGAGATATGACTGGGACTCTTATCCTCAGATTACATGTTGAGCATTCTTTCCATCATGCTCCTAATCCCAAATCCTTTCACTCTCCCTATCCCTCAGTCAAAATGGGAAAAGGAATAGCCCTAAATGCAGAGTATTACCAAGAAAGAGGTTTCATTAGAGGAAAGTCATATTTCAATAGTAGACTGGTGAAAAGTAAGATTATGGAAAAGTCTCTTATCCATATAGAGATGTTTACTTTCAATGGAAGATTAATTTTATAACGAGAAACTGAGGAGGCTTATCAATGATTACTGGTAAATTAAAAGTTAAAGCAGTTACCTGGATAATTTTTTAAAAAATAATACATTTATTATTAATAATACTTAAATTATTGAAATCAAGTCAACACTAGGAAAGTGAAGGGGGAAATTGGAAGAAAAATGGTAAAATAACTTGAGCTCCTATTTTCACCAAATGCTTTCACCTGTATCAGGTAATTTAGAGTATTTCTTGATTGACCTAATTGCCTCAGTTCAGCCCTTAACTTTGATATTAAAGCTAAAATCCAAAAGGAAAGTGACATTTTTGTCCCCATCAACATTGATTGATATCACACTTCACTTATTCCATCTAAAAGAAACCCAAGTGACCTGGAGCAAATTATTGAAATGTACTTAGCCTCAGCTTCCCCGTACTGAAACCGGGGAATAACTGACTTTTTTCCCTCACATGAAAGTTGGAAAATTAAACAGGATGATGATTGTAAGTGCTTTGGGATTCCCAGAGAAAGATATGTTAAAAATATTCACTTGGGCTGTATTATCATTTTTCTTGGATCATGTGAAGTTCTATATAAATGCTAAGTATTATAATTATATAGAAGTCCTTACAAATGAAATTTAGAAGCACCATTTTAAGGTGAGAATTAAAACAAAGGTATCTCTGTAAAATGTCTTGAAAATTATATCTTGTTTTTTTCTACCTTTCAAAAGGGAGCAAAGCTGTTTGCTAGACTGAGGTGTCTGACTGTCACTGCATGAATAACAGAACTCTGAGATAGCATTGAAAGGGCAAAAAAAGTTACCCTTATTCAAACATATTCATAATCTTTACCACTGTCAAGAAGCATGTAATCATCTATATCAACAATCATTGGACACATAGGATATAACTTTCTACTTCCTCATTACTTCGGGCATCCATGCTTTTGGCTTTCTTCACTCCATCCACTTGCCATTTTCCCTTTCTATTAAGAATAAAAATAAATAGCTATAAACATGACCCCATGACCCTGACAGATGCACAATTGCATAGTCATCCCTGACACAAAAAACTGCCTCCCTCTGTGAAGCCCTACTTAATTATCACATGCAAAAGTACACTATCTCCTCCCTAACCCCTTTAGCATTTATTGTTGGTGCTCCTCACTGGAAAAATTGTGTTGGTGTTTTTTTGAATCCAGGATTACAATGATTGAATATTCGTCAGTGGTCCAGTTGTAAATAACTGATACTTTTCTTCCTGTATGATCAAATCTTTCCATAAATCCTTTCTTGAAGTTGTAATGTGCTGAAGCTCGTCTCATAAGTCTGATAACATTTAACATATACTAGTGAGCAACATGAGGCACCCCTCTTTAAGCTTACCCTCTAACCAGTCAACCTCTTTTACTAGTGAAATGTCTTTTGATAATGTTTGGTCTTGTTGCTGCTACTAATTATAAAGAGACATATTTTCATGTATGACTTAGAGGATCAGTTTAATTGCTTTATAAGCCTACTTCATAAATATGTAGGATCACAGATTTAAAAATGCAAAACAACATTAGCTATAATCCAGATAGATTCCTTTATTTTATAGATGAGTATATTAAGGCAAGACAAGTTAAATGGGTTGCCTAAAGTCAGTTAGCAGGTAGCCCAAATTAGGATTTGAACACAGGTCAAAATATAGTGCTATTTTCCACTCTCCCATATGAGATTATACTAGGGGTGAAAGGCCAGTCACCTGTGGCTTTAAATCTGTAATCTTATGAATAAACAAACACTACAGTGAATTCAGAGGACTTGAACAAAATACATGGGTTTTTTACTGAAGAGTCTATAATTGTGCAGTAAACAAGGGCTGTCAATTTGATCGAAAAGCACTTGCAATACATGTTGCATATTATGCCATCCCTCAGTGGATGGCAAGGAAATATTCTGCTTTCTTCCTTTGGTACTAAGTGGTAAAATCTTTTTCTTAATGTCAATTCCCTTTCCCAAAAGGGTACAGCTACTAGCTAATCAAATGTGTTTGGTGCTTTTCACACACATCTGTGAAGCCCAAATTTAATTAGTATGATTAGAAACAAGTCACCTTTAGAGAACCTGGCATTCACCACAATAACACCTAAGAGAACACCTCAGTCACAGGTCCATCCAACTGGGATCTCTGATGCAAATGAATCCCAACCTCTGGAATAACAGCTAACAACAGAACTATGAGTTTTCAATGTGAAATCCTGTGAGGGACTTCACAGTAATTGCTATTGACGTCTGTGGAATTAAAGCAAGCTACTCCAACATATGTTTATTCTTTCTCCTTTCTTCTATATGAAAGAATCACATTAGTGGTACTACAACAATCCTGGCTCCAATGAATGACACGAAGAAGAAGCTAATGTAGTTGACAATTAGTAAAATATACTTTTCTTTCATCCAGTTCTTCCAGGACATGATATTTTCCTACCTTTCCTCTTAATGAGAGATGGGTGAATCTCCAAAGGTTTAATTATTAGATTTAGATTGGACTGGATAAGGTTTATGTTACCATCAGCCTGATACATAGCGTGAAACTTATCAAAGCTCCTTGAATCTTTCATATATGTTTGAATTCATACTGTTCTTAAATCCTTTAACCCCAGCTCATTCTTTTCTGTGAATTCCCAGCATATTTATTCATTCCCACTAGGTGGTTCCAATTTCTGACAAGCCAAACCTTTCTTCAAAGCAAAAGGAAGTGTAACCCTACTGCCAGCAACAGATAATGGAGGAGTGTGCCCTGATTCACTTGCTCTGCACATCCTGAGCTACTGAATCCAAACTATGCCTCTGGCATTTTGAATTCAATTTACTCTTGACTTTTCATCCCTTTTTTGTGTGACCTGCCCTTGAAACATACTGGCCTGTTTTTAACAATAGGATATTGCCTTTTGGTAGGATCTCTGTCTAGGTCTTCTTCATGATTCCTATTGTGGGACTGTTTGGTGTTATGGTCTCTTTTGTCCATACTGCAAATTTTGTCAACCTGTCTCCTTTGCCATATATACCACCACCACCTCTATCTGAGAATGACTTTAAAGTTCCAAATATTCCTTTCTCTAAGTTTGCAAAGTAACTTCCATTACTCTGTGTACATGTATATGTTTGTGTGGAGAGGGAGAGACAGAGAGACAGAGACAGAGAGACAAAGCAGGGGTGATAACAGGGAGGGGAGCAGGGAGAGAGATCATGTGCTCATTATGTATCAGGCCTTGTGGAAATACAAAAACAAGCAAGAAAGACAGTCCCACTGATGGTATCCTAATAGAGCTGCCCTCAGTCCAATATTCTAACTTCATTATAGGCTCCACTGTACCCACCTAGACCCTTTGCCAAGATGGGACCCCCCCCATTACCTAATCCCTTAAACTCCTCTTGCCTTTTTAATATTAATGATATTTCTCTTTTCTATGCAAATTTCTGTTATATAATTGCATGTTTATCCTATAAAAGTCCATCTTGCTTTTTTCTAAAGTTGCTGATTCCTCTTGGAATTTAGCTCACTTCGCTACTCTCAAGGAGCTTATATTCTAATGGATGGAAAACAATATATAAAAAGGAACTGGAAGGCAGTCATGGAGGTGGTATGAGTAGAGAAAAAATGGCATGGAGATGGCCAGGAAGTAATATGGAAGGCTCTGACAAAAGAAAAAAAAACCTCACTGACTTGGTGGGGTGCTCCAAATTTCGTATGATACATGGAGAAAAATGCTGGATGACTCTTCTTTTTCCTGTTTTCTGTCTGTCTCTTCTAAGAGCTGAGCAATCCAGGAGTCTCATGCCTGAAATGAGCTACACTTCTAGTTTCTCTGTCCTTATTAAAACATTTTCAGAATACTTATTTCCTTTATCAAAATATTTTTGAATGACTGGATGAAGAGGGAACTCCCACAGTCTATGTATTGCCTTACCATCTTCTCTTCAGTTACTACATTTCTGACTCTTTAGTCAGACAATGCATTTATCATACTTAAGAATGAAATGTAGGAGGGGCGGAGCCAAGATGGCAGAAAGGAAGCAGTAACCTCGCTGAGCTCCTCTGTCACTAAGTCCAAAAGGGTAAATCTGAGCAGATTCCAGAGTGACGAAGCCCAGTGGAAGACAGAGTGTGGCAGAATCCAGCACAGGAGGTTGCCCAGAGTGCCCGCACAGGTCGAGCGCAGAGCGCGTGGGGTCTGCACAGCTCAGACCTAAGAGCAGGCAAGCAGACTACACCAGAGAGAGAAAAAGCCCCAGCCTGCAGACTTACCAAGGACGAATCGCAGTCATCTCGCAGAGGGAACGGATCATTGGAGCCAGGTAGGAGAGTCGGGCCCCCAGTGGAGAGAGTGGCTTCTCAGGCTGCATTCAGCCCCCAGCCTGGAAATTTAGAAACTGCCTGCCTGTATGATACAGGGGCTGGAATGGCAAAGTAAATTCTAGCTGCTCCGATCCTCCCATCCCTCCTTCATGAAGCAGAAAACCCAAAGATAAGTCTCCCACCCAGATTGAAATCCCAAGTTAATGGAAATAGCCTCAGGCTTGAGAATCTCCAAGAAAGGGTGTAACTGAGTCAGCCAGGAATCTAAAGAGAAGAGAGGGAGGGGACCCAACAAGCCCCACCTCACCTCACCAACAAAAGCCTACTTATAGCCCAGGGGTATAGAGGCAGAAATCTGAAGTGGTCAGACTCATCCCCACCTACGCATCTACATTCCTCACTGACTTCCCTGACTTAGCCATAAACTAGCCACCCAGAGGTATTCAAAGTCAAGGATCAGGCCCCAAACTCATAGCCTGAGACACTAAGAAACAGGAAGTCACAATGGGAAGGAAGGAAGCTGAAAAGGAGAAGGGGAAGGCAAGAAAGTCTATTCGAGCATACTATGCAGGGCAAGAACAACAAAACACACAGGACAATATAGACTCTCTGCCCACACCAGAGACCACAGAAGGAAACATGATCTGGTCTCAAGCCCAAATAGCATTCCTGGAGGAGCTTAAGAAAAATTTTAAAGACCAAATCAGGGAGGCAATGACCAACTTGGAAAAAGAAAATACCTCCCTAAAAAAGGAACTTCAAAAACTCACTGAAGACCATAATTCACTAAAAATTAGATACAATCAAACTGAAACTCAGAACTCTATGATGCAGCAGGAGTCAATCAAAAAAAACAAGATGATCGAAAAATTGCAAGAAAATGTAAAATATCTCACTGGAAAAATAACTGACCTAGAGAACAGATCCAGGAGAGACAACCTAAGAATTATTGGTCTACCAGAAAGCCATGATGAGAAAAGCAGTCTAGACAACATCCTCCAAGAGATTGTCAAAGAAAACTGTCCTGAGGTCCTGGAATCAGAAGATAAAATAGCTATTGATAGAATTCACCGGACTCCTCCTGAAAGAGATCCCAAACTGAAAACTCCAAGAAATATAGTAGCCAAATTCCAGAATTATAAGATTAAAGAAAAAATTCTACAAGCAGCCAAAAAGAAACAATTCAAATATCGAGGAACTACAGTTAGGATCACACAGGACCTAGCAGCTTCTACATTAAAAGAGCGGAGGGACTGGAATTTGATATTTCGTAGGGCAAGAGAGCTAGGACTACAACCAAGGATTAACTACCCGGCAAAACTGAGCATAATCTTTCAGGCAAGGAGATGGACGTTTAATGAAGTAAGGGACTTCCAGACTTTCCTAATGAAAAAGCCAGAGCTCAATGGAAAATTTGATCTCCAATTACAAGACTCCAGAAGAACATAAAAAGGTAAACAAGGGTAACATAGACTCACACATGCAGAAGTGCACATACCCACACCCACAAACACAAGCTCATTACTTGGGATGCAACAAGAGCAAAATGTTCACATCCCTATATGTGGAGCTGATAACTGTCAATATTTGAAATCTCTATGATTATCATGACCTGCAAAAGGGTTATACTTAGAGGGTGTGGGTATGAATGCACTAACATGGAGTCTAAAAAAAAAAAAGACTATTAAGGGGATCAATGGTACTGTAATGGGAAAAAGGAAAGGATGAGCTAGGAAAAGGTAAAATATGCCATCTGAAGAGGCATCAAAACACACTATAGAAGAAGGGAAAGTAAGAGGGAGAGGAACATCATTTAAACACTATTCTCACTGGTTCTGGTTCAAAGAAGGATCAAATTAATCAGTGAAGTTTAAGAATCTAACGTGAATAGACACATAAATTCATTAAATAGAGGAATTGGAGGGAGGGAGAGGAGCATTGTTTGAAATTTACTCTCATTGGTTTGGAATCAAACGGGGAGTAATTTACTCTGATAAGTATAAAAATTTGTTGTGTCCTATAGATAGTGGGAGGGTAAGGGGGGGTGAAAAGGAGGAGACTAAAGGGAGGGATTATAAGGGAGGGAAATAGTAGTAAGGGGAGAGGGTAGGTTAAGAAGGGGGTCACTGGGTGGGAACACTGAGGGAGGGGGCGGTCAAAAGGGAAAACTTCAAGGAGGGGAAGGGAGAAGGAATAAACAAAAACATAAACAGGGGAGGGAATAGGATGGAAGGGAAGAGACAGATAGTCATCATTACTGTGAATGTGAATGGGATGAACTCTCCCATAAAACAGAGGCGGATAGCAGAATGGATTAAAAACCATAATCCTACAATATGCTGTCTTCAAGAAACACATTTGAAACAAAGGGATACCCACAGGGTAAAGGTAAAAGGTTGGAGTAAAATTTATTATGCCTCAGCTAAAGTAAAAAGCAGGGGTAGCAATACTTATCTCAGATAAAGCAAAAGCAAAAATAGATCTAATTAAAAGAGATAAGGAAGGAAACTATATCCTACTAAAAGGCACCATTGAGAATGAAGCAATATCACTACTTAATATATATGCACCAAGTGGTATAGCATCCAAATTCCTAGAGGAGAAGTTAAAGGAATTAGAGGAAGAAATAGATAGCAAAACTATACTAGTGGGGGACCTTAATCTCCCCCTCTCTGAACTCGATAAATCTAACCTCAAAATAAACAAGAAAGAAGTTAAGGAGGTGAATAGAATCTTAGAGAGACTAGATATGATGGATCTCTGGAGAAAACTGAATGGGGATAAAAAGGAATTTACTTTCTTTTCAGCAGTGCATGGTACATACTCAAAAATAGACCATGTACTAGGGCATAAAAACCTCACAATCCAGTGCAGAAAGGCAGAAATATTAAGCGCATCATTCTCAGATCATGATGCAATAAAAATTATATGCAATAAAGGGCCATGGAAAGATAGACTAAAAACTAATTGGAAATTAAACAATTTAATCCTAAAAATTGGTGGGTCAAACAAGAAATTATAGAAACAATCAATAATTTCATTCAAGAGAATGATAATAATGAAACAACATACCAAAATTTGTGGGATGCACTAAAGGCAGTTCTCAGGGGAAGTTTTATATCCCTGAGTGCATACTTAATTAAAGCAGAGAGAAGGGAGGTCAGTGAATTGGACATGCAATTGAAAAAGCTAGAAAAAGAACAAATTGAAAATCCCCAATTTAGTACTAAATTAGAAATACTGAAAACCAAAGGTGAGATTAATAAAATTGAAATTAAGAAAACCATTGAATTAATAAATAAAACCAAGAGCTGGTTTTATGAAAAAATCAACAAAATTGATAGACCCTTAGTCAATATGATAAAAAAAAAGAAAGAAGAAAACCAAATTATGAGTATCAAAAATAAAAAGGGTGAATCTACCTCCAATGAAGAGGAAATCAAAAAAATAATGAGGAATTATTTTTCCCAATTGTATGCACATAAATATGACAATCTTAGTGAAATGGATGAATATTTACAAAATCACAAATTGCCCAGATTAACTGAAGAGGAAGTGAATTACCTAAATAACCCCATCTCAGAAAAAGAAATCAAACAAGCCATCAATGAACTCCCTAGGAAAAAATCTCCAGGGCCAGATGGGTTCACTAGTGAATTCTATCAAACATTTAAAGAACAATTGATTCCAATACTCTACAAACTATTTGGGAAAATTAGTGAAGAAGGAGTCCTACCAAACTCTTTCTATGACACAAATATGGTACTGATTCCTAAATCAGGAAGAGATAAAACAGAGAAAGAAAATTATAGACCAATCTCCCTCATGAATTTAGACGCAAAAATTCTAAATAAAATATTAGCCAAAAGACTCCAACAACTTATCACAAAAATAATACACCCTGATCAGGTAGGATTCATTCCAGGAATGCAAGGATGGTTTAATATTAGGAAAACCATCAATATAATTGAGCATATCAACAACAAAACTAGCAAAAACCACATGATCATCTCAATAGATGCAGAAAAGGCTTTTGACAAAGTACAACATCCATTCCTATTAAAAACACTAGAAAGTATAGGAATAAATGGAGCCTTCCTTAAAATAGTTGCTAGCATCTATCTAAAACCATCAGCAAGTATTATATGCAATGGGGATAAACTAGAAGCCTTTCCAATAAGATCAGGAGTGAAACAAGGGTGTCCACTATCACCCCTCTTATTCAATCTGGTACTTGAAACGTTAGCAGTAGCAATTAGAGAAGAAAAAGAAATCAAAGGAATCAAATTAGGCAAAGAAGTGACCAAGCTGTCACTCTTTGCAGATGATATGATGATATACTTAGAGAATCCTAGAGAATCAAGTAAAAAATTACTTGAGACAATAAATAAATTTGGCAAAGTTGCAGGATATAAAATAAACCCACATAAATCCTCAGCATTCCTGTACATCTCTAATAAAACTCAACAGCAAGAGATAGAAAGAGAAATCCCATTTAAAGTCACTGTAGACATTATAAAATATTTGGGAATCTACTTGCCAAAACAAACCCAGAATCTATATGATCACAACTACAAAACACTTCTCACAGAAATAAAATCAGATCTAAATAGTTGGAAAAATATCAATTGCTCATGGCTGGGTCGAGCTAATATAATAAAATGACAATTTTACCCAAACTAAACTATATATTTAGTGCCATACCAATCAATTTACCAAAAAACTACTTTGTAGAGTTAGACAAAATAATAACAAAATTTATTTGGAAAAACAAAAGGTCTAGAATATCAAGGGAATTAATGAAAAGAAATGCTAGGGAAGGTGGACTAGCTATGCCAGATCTTCATCTGTATTATACAGCAGCAGTCATCAAAACTGCTTGGTACTGGCAGAGGTGTAGAGTAGTGGATCAATGGAATAGATTAGGTGCAGGAGACCCAGCAGTTAATGAATATAGCAATCTATTGTTCGATAAACCCAAAGACCCCAGTTTTTGGGATAAGAATGCACTATTTGACAAAAACTGCTGGGAAAACTGGAATACAGTATGGCAGAAACTGGGCATAGATCACTATCTAACACCATATACCAAAATCAAGTCTAAATGGGTGCATGATCTAGGTGTAAAGGATGATACTGTAAGCAATTTGGGAAAGCAAGGAATAGTTTACCTGACAGATCTGTGGAGAGGGGAAGATTTTAGGACCAAACAAGAATTAGAGAGCATTATAAAATGCAAAATGGATAATTTTGATTACATTAAATTGAAAAGCTTCTGCACAAACAAAGCCAATGTAACCAAGATCAAGAGGGAGGTGGGAAATTGGGAAAGAATTTTTACAACCTGTGTCTCTGATAAAGGACTCATTTCTAAAATTTATAGAGAATTGAGCCAAATCTATATGAATACAAGTCATTCCCCAATTGAGAAATGGTCAAAGGATATGAATAGGAAGTTTTCAGAGAAAGAAATTAAAGATATCTATAAGCATATGAAGAAATGCTCTAAATCACTATTAATTAGAGAAATGCAAATCAAAACAACTCTGAGATACCACATCTCTCCAGTCAGATTGGCTAAGATGACAAAACAAGAAAGTGACAAATGCTGGAGAGGTTGTGGGCAAATTGGAACGCTAATACATTGCTGGTGGAGTTGTGAATTTATCCAACCATTCTGGAGAGCAATCTGGAATTATGCCCAAAGGATTATAAATAATTTCATACCCTTTGACCCAGCCATACCACTCCTAGGGTTATATCCCAAAGAGATCATAGTAGTGGGAGGAAGAACCATATGTACAAAAATATTTTTAGCAGCCCTTTTTGTGGTTGCAAAGAATTGGAAACTAAAGGAGTGCCCATCAATTGGGGAATGGCTAAACAAGTTGTGGTATATGAATGTAATGGAATTTTATTGTGCTATAAGAAACGAGGAGGTGACGGATTTCATAATTACCTGGAGAGACTTATACAAACTGATGCTGAGCGAGAAGAGTAGAATCAGAAGAAATTTGTATACAATCACAGACATACCATATCTGTGACGACCAACTATGACAGACTGGACTCTTTTCAGCAATGCAGTGATATAAGTTAATCCCGAATGACTCAAGAAAGTGAGAAATGTGCCATCCAGAGATATAACTAGAAAGAACTGAGCCTGAATCCTGATGGAAGCAAACTAAATGATCTTGTTCTTCTCATTGTTTGGTTGTACTTCTTCCTTACCATCTTTCATCCCACCTAGTACAATATGCCTTTGTAATTGGAATAATGTTTAATATGAATGCATTTGCAGACCCTATACTGTACTATATGATGTCATGAGGGGAGGGGGGAGGGAAGTAAAGGAAATTTGAAAATCAAGGAACTATGGAATTGAATCTTGTCAACTGAAACTAAACTAATAAATTAATTAAAAAAAAAAAAAAAGAATGAAATGTAACAACAGAAGACAGTACAAACCTCAAAACCCAGTGACATGTTTATTACATCAGGCATTATCACCACAATTGTGCATTAGGTAGTGGCAGGACTAGCCAGAAAAGTGTGGCAAATTCCAGGAAAATAGTTTATCCCATTAGGAATGGATGGCTAATCAAATATAGCACGCATGCTTCAGTCCAGGAGGCTATGTAGTTTATTCAGAGGCCTGGGAGGCAGAATACTAAGTCATATCAAATCAAATTAACTTATTGATTGAGCCACACAGCAACTAAGTCCAAAGACCTAAAACAAATAAATATTTTCTGTTAATAGAAAGCTCAATTCAAAAGAATATTAAGTTGTCATTAAGCACATTTTTGATACTTTGCTCTTGTCTTTCCCTTCCTATCTCTTCTTAAGACCTTGCTCCATCATTGAACACTTTTTCCCCTTTCATCATTAATTTCTCTCTTCTCACTATGTTCTATCTCTTTAATTAACTGGACAAATGAAATAAATTTTACTTCAATTTTTCATGCCATTTTCTTCTTACTATCACTATTCAATTTCATGAACTTTATTTTTCTTCCCTTATGTAACACTGTTGAACTTATTGTAATCTAATATTTTTCATAAAATTGTATCTAAAACACTTGCTCAAAAGACATTTAGGAACTCTTACAGGCTTTTCTGAGATCTTATATAAAAGCCTCTTCATGACTTTTAACACTGTTCATTTGATAAAGTTGGTTCTCTCTGTTTCTACAACCCAGCACTCTTCTTATCTTTCTATCTTTCTAAGTCCTTTCTCTATTTACCTCTTTTCCCTCTTCTCTTTCTCCCCTGTCATGTTTATGTCATTAGGTTCTGTCTTTAGTCTTTTCTTCTCCTCTCTCTCCCCTCTCTTGGTTTTCTTATCAACTTTCATGGTCAAAGCTATCACCATTAAAATATTCTCCCAAATCAAGGTGTTTTTCTCTAACTCTGCTGCCCTATTTCCTATTGTTTACAAGAAAGTTGCCTTTCCACATCTATTACCAGCATCTCCAGTTCAACATGTTTAAAGTGAACTCATTTTCTTCCCCACTTAAGGTCAGATCCTCATGAGCTCTTCTATCAAACTATGAATAGCTTGCTAAAAGGTTTAAGTTTTCTTTCCTCTCATCTGTAGGCCATTTAGTATGCGACTTCTGTATGAACTTCCTGATTAACATGAATGATCATGACATGCTGCTACACAATTTTGTCTCTCCATTGCCATTGCAATTAAGTCTTAACTCCTTATCATATCACTTGAATCCCTCTGAAATTAACTTCAACTTACCTTTTCAAACATAACTAACAACCCTCTCACATACTCTAGCCACCAGACAGCTTGTACATTTGACCTCTCGAGCATATCCTATCTTTCTTCTTTTATTCATACTGCCTATATTAAACCTGGAATGTCCGCCTCTTCCTCCTCCCCCTCTAAATTCATGTTTTTGACATCTTCCAAGTCTCAATTTAAAGGTTAATTAATACAATGCCAGGTCTTTCCTGATCTCTTCCAAGATACAAAGGATCTCACCTTTATCTGAGTTTCAGGGTAAGTTGAAAATATCTCATATTCCCTACTCAACTCAAAATTACTTAATGGCAAGGAAAATTTATTAATGGTACTTTGTTAAAAAAAAAAAAGTATTCCCAGTATTGAATAGTGGCTAGTACACAGTAGGAACTTAATAAATGCTTACTAAATTGAAATGCATTTTTGTCCCCCATGCTAATCATGGTGCATTAAACAAATTATTAATAAATAAATTTTCTTATGATTGAAGTGAATATTTCTGTTTTAGAGAAAGTTGTCTAAAATGGAAAGAAACTCTGTGTGTGTGTGTGTGTGTGTATTTCTGTATGGTGAGTGCAACTTATTGAAATTTGGAGATAATTTTAGTCCTTGCACTCAAGGGAAAAATTAATTTCAACTTTGTCTCATCTCTGCTAGTCTGATTATAGCAGGTAGAGGGGGTTTCCCACTGTTCTTGTTTTCATATGAAGCAAAAATAGCATTGTTTCCTCAAAGGGAATCAGTGGAGAATGTACCCAGTGTTCTTATAGTTTTGGGTTCTATTTCAAACCATATTCTGACCTTGAAATCTTTTAGAAGGTTTTCCCTCTGAGGATTTTTAAAGATTGTTTTCTAATCTAGTGTCTCCTGGATGAGATTCCTTTTCAAAATATTGCTAATTCTTGTACCACTTATATCTTCCATGCCAGCATCATCGAAGAATATTCTGTATCTCCCATGCATTTTCTATTCAGAACCTAGTTCTCAACATAAAAAACCCTCATTAAATGGCATACCACTTTATCTCATAACTAAATGTGACTACAGATTTTTACAAAATTGCAATGAGAGAGACATAACTATTTTAGTCAAAGATAAAATGAAATTGTTTTCCACATGCCATAGAGAAAGTAAATTATTTATCAAGGATTTTCTTAAAATCACCTTCTGGGGGCTAATTCTGACATATCTGCCACACCCAGCAACTTTTTATATTGTAAAAGGTTTCCTGTCCAAAGGTATAACTATTCTAAAAGCACATAGCCTAATAAAATATTTATAAAATTAGAGATGTAAGAAAATCTCTGGTTAAAATGGTATCATGAATATACCCATGCCTTGTAGCCCAGAGGCAAGCTTTCAAGGTGTACAAACCAGCCCCTAGAGAAGCTAAGGAAATAAAGACAAAGTCAATTATGCTATGAGAGATTCAAGCAGAAGAAATACATGAGCCAAAGGTATTATCAGTCAGAGCCATAATGAATGTATTTTTCCATTTCAATTTTGAAATAGTGAGGATGACTGAAGATTAACCACTACACTTCACCCACTGGAGAGGAAGCTAAGAGCACTAGTCAGTCTGCCTTGAGAAGAGGGATATATCTTCATTTACGGCTCAAGAAGGACAGCTCCAGGCTTTATTGTTAAGTTTGTGGTGAATGTCTTCAGTGTAAATTGCACTAACTCAAGGAAGTGTGTTTTGTTCAAGGCATACAAAAACTCATTGAACCCAAAGCAGCATTCTATGTGAGTTTTAGCTTTGAAACAGTAAGTTGAAAATTCTGTACCAGGTGTAACAATGACAAATGACACCGTCAGAGATTCTCACTAGGGCCTCTTACCAAATGACAAAGCAGCAAAAAAAGCTTTTCACAGATGTGGAAATTATGAAGGAATGAAGCAGGTGCTTAAATCCTATTTACTAAAAATAGGAACAATGATCAGGTTACAAAGGAAACCTGCATTTCATCTGTCAGGCTCACCCTGGGTATTGGGCTTATCTCACAATGGCTCAACATTAAGTAGAAAACATGCACATTGCTTTGGTCCGCAGTAGTATGAATCTATTTTGCCTTTTAAAAAGAATATAATAAATAAAAATGTAGTATGTATTACAAGTGACAGAAAATTTTGTTTTTAAAGTCATGAATTGTACCATGTAACAGTTAAAAATAAGGTAAAACAAGGCACAGAATTCTGAGCATGATCAATTTGTTGCTAAAGTATGAATCTATCAATAAATAAGATTTCAGATTCCCTGATAAGCTGAGACCCCAAATAAAAGGGATAGTTTTCTTTTATAGATTTTGATGCATACAGAACAAAGAACAGGACAACGTAGATGATGTCATGGCATAACTGAGGCATGAAGAACAATATAATATTTCGGAAGTTTGGTAATAGGGGCTAGCCCCTCTAACCTTGCCTATGATGAAGAAGCTTTCATTATTCTGAAGCAGACTTTTGGACAGCAAACTAGACATCCTTGAAAAATAACTTCATGGTGTAAAGATATTAGACCCAACACATGGGTATTCACAGACATCCTCCATGCTAAATTCCTTGAGGTGAGAAAAGATCACTGATTAGTAGGAGAACTAGATTTGTAAATTTAACCCATTGGAGGCTACCTGAATTTTAAACTCTTTAGAAACAGAGACCCATGTGTTAAGCAACTTCAGGGAAAAAGCAGTTACAGTTTAAAATCAATTAACTGTAAAAATGTTCCAATAAAAAAGAATCAGTCTTGATCGTTTCAACCAATATTAAGTCAAGTTTGTTGGTATGACTGGGAAGGCTAAGAAGGAAAGTAGATTCAAGGAAGTAAACAAAGGAAAAAAGAAGAAAAACCAACGAAATGGGAGGAAATAAATAAATGGACTCAAAATTATGCCTTTGAATAGGACAAACAGTATGGGCCCTGAATAAGAACATTTTATCACTTTTCATGATGAGTTTGGGGTAAATGTGGTTGAATGTCTCAGAAGGTGTGTGTGGGGGGAAGTATTTTTTTTTTCTTTGATCAGGAAAGGAAGGAAAGCATGGTATGTTCAGTGCAAAGAGAAAACAGGAATTTAGCATAATAACATAGCAAATTAAAATCTCAGATTAATGTCAAGATGGAGAGAACTGAAGAATTGGATATAGGGTATCACTAATGAATTAATTTAATTTGAAGAGAAGTCTCTATTGTAGTGCTCCAGGAATCTTTTGTTAGTCCTATATCAATTAGTAAGTTTATCATTGACTTGGATAAAGATATAAATGGTACATTAATCAAGTCTACAAAGGGCATTAAACGAAGAATGATATGGTGTGTGTGTTTGTGTGTGTGTGTATGAGATAAAAGAATCTCAAAAGTATAGAATGATGGGTCAACTCTAATAAGAAAAAATGTAATTTGTATTTGGCTTGAAAAGTGGGTCTATGACTTCAGATTATTTATGTGAAAATGGTTGAGTTTATTTTTTGCTTTAGGTAGACAACAAATTACATAAGAATCAACAATATGTCATGGAAGTTTGGTAGCCTAAAGAGTTAATGTGCCAGTAGTCTAACTTGAGTGACATATGACAGAGGTTTGGGGAGGTAGTAGTTCCATTGAACTCTGCCACAGTCAAAATATATCTAAAGCAATGTACTCACTTATCAGTCACACATTTTAGAATGGACATAGATAAACTGGAGGTTGTCCAGAGAAGAGTTACCACTTTGATGAAGAGCTTTTAAATGTTTGTTTTTCTCAAGACTCGTTGAAGGGTCTGGGAATATTTAGCTGAGTGAAAATTTACTGCTGGCATATGTAATAGAAGAAGGAGAGAGAGGAGGAGTGTTTATTTTAACTCTTCAAGTATTTAAAGAACTTTCACAAGGACAAGAGATAAGATTTGTGCTGCTTGGTCCCAGAAAACTAAGAGATGGGAAGAAATTTCTGAAGGAAATATTTAAGCTTCATGTAAGAAAGGGATTTAATAACAATTAGAATGACCCTGAATTGGAATGGACTAACATCACAGGCAATGTCAATGAGGAGTTTCAAGGACAGTTTATATGAATAATTAGTATCAGTGCTCTAGAGAAGATTGCTCTGCTGGTATGGGTTTTACTGGTTAGTACCACTCAGAAATTCTCTGATTTATGTGAGTACTGAAGAGATGCACAATAGAGTGAGATGAGGGGTCTGGGTGGTAGGTTCTAAGAATTTTAGGACTCAGTATAGTTGTACTATTTAAAATTTTTAAATTAAATACCATATAGGCAAAAATACCATATAGGCAAAAGTAGATTTTAAGTGAGGCATTTCTTTGGTTAACCCCATTTATGACTTCATTTTCCAATTAGCCTAAATTGATTTTTTTTTTACCCAAAGTGATCATTGTGCAGTGATAATCGCCTTTGTTTACCTCTATGGGATTTCTGAGTGGTACTTTCTTTAGTGACAGAGCGAATAGATAACCAAGGCGTTACTTGGTTTGATACATGTTGAATCTGAGTTAGGACAAAGAAGTGGAGATATTCAGGGAAGCCACTGAAGAAGAATGACTAAAACTCAGAATTTTTACTAGAAACATAAATTTAGGGGGTCATCTCTATAAAAGTGGAAGGTGATGCCTTGGGATTTAATGAGATTGTAAAGAGAAAATATGGAATAAATTTAAGAAAAGAGAACCACTGAGAGCTTCGGATAACATCTATGTTAGTCAATAAAGAAGATAGAGAAAGATCAGTTAGAGAGGTAGGAAGAAAATCAAAACAATGTGGTATATCAGAAGACAAAGAAAGAGAGTAACAAGTATAGTAAGATATAGATGAGAAACAACATTAATTGTTACAGAGAGGTCAAGAAGGATGACAGCATATTCAAAAATCTGACATTAGATCTAATGCTTCAACCTATAATCTCCACTTCCACAAGTAAGATAGAGAATATACCTTCTCATTGCTCTTTCTCTTCTTTAACCTAAACTTGGTCATTATAATTTCATAATATTTACTTCTGATTTTTTTGTTCTTTCCATGTACATTGGTATAGTCATTGTGTGTATCAATTTTTTCCATTCGGCTTGCTTTACTTAAAATCAATTCATATAAGTCTTCCAATGCTTCTCTGTTTTTATCATAGGATCATAGATTTAGAGCTGAGAAAGACCTTTTAGGTGATCTAATCTGTCTTCTCATTTTACAGATTAGTAAATTTAGACTCAGACGGTTTTGGTGACTTAGACAAAGTAACACAGGCAGGTAATTTCAGGTCCCCTGATTCCAAATAAAATTCTCTTTTTCATTTTGTCTTGCTGCTTCTACCTTCTCATATTCATCTCTTCCTTCTTCATACCAATGCTATAGACAATATTTTCAAGAAATTCAATTAATAGTGAAAACTAGGATGTGGAAAAGATTCCGTTCCATCTTTCTAGTAGCCAATTCCTATTGATTTTGCCTTTGTAATATCTCTCACAACATCCATTCCTTTAAATCCAGCAAAATGTAAACCACTTTAGGACAACTGTGTTCTTTCTGACATTGTATTTGCAATACCTACTCCTGTCCCTTCTATAAAGCAGGAATTTAATAAATGTTAATTGAACTAACGTCTTATCTCCACTGTGGCAATATTCTCATAACCCATCTTCATTATTACAGCTTCTCCACTTCTCCAAAGTATCCTTTGTGCCACCAACAAAGTAATTTTCCAAATGTACTTTTCTCATTACTACTTAAGTGAGAAACCTTCACTGATCTTACATTGCTCAATAAATAAAGTATAAATGTATTATCTTGTTATTCCAGGCCCTTTATAATTCAGATACAATGTACATGCCTTCCTGCCATTACTCAAGCCATCCTTCATTCTTAGAATATATTTCTCCTCTTTAACTCCAAACTCTTCCTATACAAATTCTTCTTTTCCTTCAGGGGTCAGTACTGGAGTGTTGCCTCCAGAAAGACTCTCAAGATTGGTCTTGCTCCTAACTTAAAAGATTTTTCACTTCTTGTTTTTGAAATGAGGTACATTTTCAGAGCCTTGCCTTTGGACTTCCCACATTCTGCACTGTCATTAGTGTCCATTTCATCCTCCCGTCCTTCCTCCATCCACCACATATACACACATACAATAGCTTTGTTATATTCCTGAAGGCTTGAACTGTTTCTCCCTTATCTATGTATCCATGATGTCTAGTACAATGTTTTCTTCATAGTAGCATCCTAAATGTTTGATGAATTGAATTAAATTGAATTGAAAGCATAAAACCAAAAGCAACATTGTCTTTTTCCATTTTATGCAACTGACTGCTTTGTGATAAAAACCCCTTTTGTCCCTACCACCATCACATAGTGATGTCTGATTTCAATATTACTAAATAGACTTAATTTGCCTATCTATGTGACTGAAATAATTGAATAGAATATTCAGATGAGTGTTCTGCTTCTCTGGAGCTATGGTGGCTTCCCTTTGCCTTAAGCAAGAAAGGCCTGAGACTAGGGTTTTATCCAAGATAACTTCTTTCTAAATGGAGAATGTCTTTTTGTTTTGTTTTGTTTTGTTTTGTTTTCCTTTTTCCTTTGCCCTCTCAGTCTCAGGTGATAGTAACAATGATAAATCTTTCTCCCCTAAAGGCACTTGAACATTTGCATAGTCAACACACAGGGAGTTGAGGAGGGGAAATATCGTGAAACCTATTTTTGTAAATAGACCCATTTTACCTGTCTCAGAACAGCTTCTGTTCTTAATAAAGTCCCCTTTTAATAATAAATTTTCACACCATAGGGTTTGCTAACAGCAGATCATTTGTTATGAATTCTTTCCTCCCCTGACTTGAAACACCTTTAGCTCTTTTCTGTTTTGTGAAAAAATAAATTTCTTAGACTCTGTTAACCTTTCAACTTACCATACTCCTTCTTTGCTCTTTTTTCCTGGAAAAATCTACACAGACAGGGCCTAGTGTGACAACCTCCAAACTCTTCTTTCTTACTCTCCTAAACTTACAGTTATGTCCATTTCTATACTGAAAACGTTCTCATACCAGTTATCAATGACCTTCTAATCATATTATAGGTGCATAGATTTAGAGTTGGAAGGACCTTTAAAAACTATCTAGCTAACCCCTCCCTTATTTGCTACTTAACAGGGCCACCCAGGTTTGAGAAGTGCTGCTGAAGCTGGATACTCTTCTTTCCAGTTTCCAAATGGACTGGAATTAGCTGCTACATCTGAAATATCAGTCTAATGTAGGTGTAAAAAATTGAGGATAAAAGAGACCCTATCCTTGAGCAATATGAGGGCAAGGACAGCTCTTAATAATTCTGCTTATACAAAAGACCATTAGGAATAGGAAATATTGAGTGAGCCCATCTATCCAAGCACACAACAAGCAAAAACTGGAGAAATAACAGATTATAAAATACCAAAGATTACCTGAGTCTGATTAAGTCCTTCAAGGGGGATTGAGATAAGATCTTAGCTCAAACTAAGAGAGAAAAATGAAAATTTTCACCCAGAAGAGGCTCAGGTCCAGAGATCAGCTCCCTTTAAGCATCTGCTATATGTGAAATGTTTCCTCCATCTCACTGAAATTCTCTACATCTCACTCTATTTGCAGCACTAGACAGAACTGAATTTTACATGAGTGGAAAAACTGAGGCCCAAATAGTTTAAATGGCTTGCTTGAGGTCACACAGGTAGTAACTGGCACAGGCAGCGTTTGAATACAGGCCTTCTGATTCCAAATCCAGCATACACCCTTCTGTCCCATGCTAGTTTCCAATGCAATCACCTTTCCTCACATCCCATCTCTTCAATCTCTCTGTAGCCTGAATTTTCTTCAATAGCTTCCTCTCTGACTCCTATTCTTTCTCCTTTTTTGACTACTCCACTGCATACATCAATTTTTTCCACTCATCTGTTCTTCTATATCTACTTGCACAACTGAAAGGAACTTATTCCAGTATTCTCAGGACTTCAAATATTATTTCTAGATGAGAAATAATAAAAAATAGCTAGCATAATAAGAGCTCACATTTATATAGCACTTACTGTATCCCAGGAACTGTGCTAAGTGCTTTATAATTATTATCTTACTTGATCTTCACAACAACCTTGAAGGTAGGTGCAATTATTATTCCCATTTTATAGATGAGTGATGCTCAGCTCTCTATCCACTGTGTTACCCAATTGTGCCATGGCATGGTACATACAGCATCAGACTGTGAATTAGGAAGACATGCATTCTATTCTGTCTCAACCCATTTATTAGTTATGTGACACTGAGGAGTGCCTTAACCTCTCTAGCCTTAATTATTTCTCAAGAAAATGGACAAAGTAATAGCACTTATCTTCCAGGGTTGTTGTGAGGATCAAATAGCATAATGTACTTTGAAAATCATAAACTATTAAATGAATGTGGTTGACGATGATGATGACAAAAATTCAAACTATTACATGATCTTTTCAGCACTGGATAATAGAACATGTGACAAGCTATAGATTTAAAAAGCTAATATACAACAATTTCTTTTACCAAGGACAAGCTATTATTTAATTAAGGGAAACTTCCTCAATTAAGAGTGAACCATCCTCCTCACTCTAGACAACTCCTTTATTGGCATTTATCCTGTATATTGCTGATTTCTACGTATTTGTTTGTATGTTATTCAACCCATCCGGACTATGAGGTCCTTAAGAAAAGTACCTGTGTTAACAATTCTTTATATCCCCAGGGCTTATAACATAGTAGGTGCTTAATAAATGCTTGATGACCTGACATATTTTGCTATACACTTATTATTCTGGATGAATCTATGTTCTTTTGAATTCTTCCTTTTTATGGCAAGATAGTGACTTGCTGTCAATATTAATGATAATTTTGCCAAGAATAGCTAAGCAGAAAGGTTTCTAACAATGTCATACACCAAGTTTTTAATCTTTTCTTGAAAATCAAATCCCTTCCCCATGTAAGTACTACATTTCTGTCACCATTCTTATATATGAGCCAGATATCTATTTCATCTTTGACTTTTACCTTCACTTCATCATCTACAGCCAATTTATCATTCAGTCCCATTATTTCTTCCATTGAAATGTTTCTCAGATTTGATCCTCCCTTTCCATTTTATTACTACCACCTTCAATTCAGGCTTGTATTATGTCATGGCTGGATTAGTGCAACTGCCTCCTAAGTAATGTCTCTGTTTTAATCTCTTCTTTTTTCCCCTAAATAAACATGCTTCTTAAAATATTTTGTGCATCTTCATCAAATCACATATCAATACAGAAAGAACTAATTTAACCCTTTCCTGAAGAATTTCTCCCTACAGCAAGCCCCAAAACATCAAGTATCAAAATTCATACCCCAAGGGTGGATCCAAAGATCATGGATATAAAGGTAAAATGGAAGTGAGAAGCCTCTAGTCAAATATTTATATCCATATCATAGATATAAAGGTAAAATGGAAGTGAGAAGCCTCTAGTCACATATTTTCTTCATGGCTAATTTTGCCCTCAATACAGCCTCTAAGTGAGATGATACAAAGTATGGATGTATTCTCTACTACTTGTGCCAATTTTGACCTAATAATTAACACCAAGGAAACACAAGTTCTCCAACAATCAGCACCACAACATCCATATGTGGAACCATCAGTGACAGCAAATGGAGAAATGTTCCATGCTTTGATTCTCTTTGCCCCCAAAACAGGAGTCTAATGTTGAATTTTTCTGTTTCTTTTGTTTCCTTTGCCTAGGCATGTTGCCATTCAATTACTTGACCTTTGGGCTTATTGCCTCAGTAGGACTCTGCCACCAGCCAGAGGAGCTTCCATCCCAAACATTGGGGTTTTCCCAATTGCTGGAGGTATTAGTTGGGTGGCCTCTCTGAAGCCTCCACACACTCTGGCAAGCTGGTCACACACCCCAAGACCTCCACCCCAGACTGCAATCCAGATACAAGAAGGGTAAAGCAAGAGCAATTACACCCTGAGACTGATCACAGGATTCCCCTACAGTTCAAAGGCCAAGAGCTGAAACTGCAATACGGCAATGTAGCACAACCTGCGCCTGCTCCTCAGCAGCTTCTCACCCCCAGGGGAAAGAGGCCACATGCTCTCCAAACCAGTCCCAAAGTCCATAGGCCACTGACCTTTCACTTTGTCCTAGGTATCTAGTGTTGATAATTCTGGAAATACCACAGCTCCTGGTATTCTGGGGTCCCTCCAGCTGGCTGGTCCAGCTGCCTGGGGCTAAAACCTCCAACTCATATGGACCTGGGTTAGGCTCCCAGAGCACTGCACTTGCCACTCCCTGCTGGGCTGCCAGACTGTCCTCAGTGGGAAGTTAGCTTCTCTGTGTCATTTTGTAGGTTCTGGAGTTCCAGAGGTCATTCAGAGTCCCCCTTTTACATAATTTTGAAGTGGTGTTGGGGAGAGCTCCACGGAAGTGCTATTTCTACTCCGTCATCTTGACTCCCAAATGGAGAAATATTGAATGCTGTGCATAAGTTCATTTACTTTGGTAGTATACTTTCCAGGGATGTACACATAGATGATGAGGTTGACACATACATTGCCAGAACTAGACCAGTGATTGGGAGGCTCTGAAGGAAAGTGTGGGAGAAAAGAGATATTAGACTGCCTAGCAAACTGAAGGTCTACAGAGCCATTGTTGCATGCCTATGAAACCTGGACAGTATACCAGTGCTATGCTAGGAAACTGAATCACTTCCATTTGAAATGTTTTAGGAAGATTTTGAAGATCATTTGGCAAAATAAGATACAAAACACTGAAGTCTTTCCTTATTCTCAACTGCCAAGCATTCAAACTTTACTGTAGAGAGTGAAAATCTGATAGGCTGTCCCCACTGTTTGAAAGCCAAACTAAAAGATTATGTTACAGAGAGCTAACAAAAGACAAATGCTTACATGGAGGTAAGAAGAAGCAATAAAAGAACACTCACAAAGCCCCTCTTAACTTTGGAATTGATTATGTGATATGAGAGATATTGGCACAGGACTACATAGCATGGCATATCCACATCACAGAAGATGCTATGAATGAAGCAGAATTGCAGTAATTCAGTAAAAACATAAGATGCAGAAATTTAGAGACATTTCCACTCCAAGTGTGGTAGAGCTTCCTCAACTCATATTGGTCTGATCAGCCACAGTTGGACTCACTGTACCTTGACTCCAACATAATAATGTAATGTTGGTCCTCTTTGAGAAAGAAGGATAACAGCCAGCCAACCCCAGTGGTGGATCCCAGGATTGCAGATAGAAAGCTAAAATGGAAGTGAGAAGCCTCTATTCCCACATCTTTTCTTTATAGCTGAGGAACAGAGACCCAAGGAGTTAAAGTGACTTTTCCAAGGCTGTACAGGTACTCAATATCAGAGATGGATTTTGATCTTATGTTCAATGATAGTATCCTTTTCACTGTGCTATGTTTCCTCCTTATTTCTCCCCCCTCAAACAAATCTTATTCATATTGAGCTAAAACCTTTCAAGTGGCCAATTCATTGACAAGTCTTGTCAATTCTGCTTTTATAACCTCTCTAATATAAGAATTCTTCTATTTTCTTGTTAATTGTAGAAGAGACACTCATCATTTGATACCTGGGCTATTTTAATAGCCTTCTGGTTGGTGTCCCTCAAATTTCTCCTCATTCTGGTCTGTCCTTCAGTTATCTGCAAAATAGATCTTCCTAAATCACAGGTAAGAATATTTCATTTCCCTTCCATCCCTCCATTCAGTAAAACTCCAATGTCTCCCTTTTACCTCCAGAATAATAAAAAATCTTCTCTTTGACTTTTAAGGCCAATACTAACATGTCCTTTTTCTTTCCTTCCCAGTCTTCTCATCCTTTATACCCCACCACATACTTGACAATCCATTGACACTGGCTTCATTGCTGTCTCTTGAATAAGATATATCCTCTCCCAGATCCATGTATTTTCTCTTCCTGTCCCTCAGTCCTAGATTGTTCCTCCTTAACTATGCCTCCTGGCTTCCCTGGTTTTATTCAAGAGTCAGCTCAAATGCTACTTTCTGGTAGAAGCTTTTGTCAGTATACTTTAGTGCTAGTGCCTTTCCTTTGGGATTATCTCTATTATATACCCTATAATCTTAGGCATAGTGTTTTGCAAGTTGTCTTCACCATGCTATTGTTAACTCCTTTTAGACAGGGAACATTTCTGCCCTTGTTTGTATCCCCAACACTTAGCACAGGGTCTGGCATAAAATAAGTGCCTAATAAATGTATGTTGACTATTAACTGATTAATTAAAACTCACCACTGTTTATTTCATAACCAAGAATCACAGGTCTTTCCTCTGTTCTTTTTTCCCTCTTTACCATAATATCTCTTCAAGCCTTTGAAAATAGTGATTGTGCTACTTTGCCCAGGTCTAGGACTGGTTCAAAGGGTCCTCTTGAATTGATATCAGATTTAGGATTCAAATGAGAATGAGGGGAATCTATACTTACCAGATATTTTCAACCCCTTCTCGAATTGACAGGGAATGATCCCGTCTCCCATAACCATCCCTTGGACAGAAATAGGCACTAATTGACCTCTGAAATTGGAGGGGATATAGGGGGCGTGGGGGTAGATTTTCCTACAATTTCTTCCAGAGAATGTCTACCTAAAGCATAACTGAAGACATTCTAAGAAAGCTTAATTCAATCACTGGTCAAAGACTAAGAATAAACAAAACAAAACAAAACAAAACACTGATATATACCAAAGAAGTTACAATCAAGATGTCAGCCCAATGATTTTGGAAAAAAGGAAGAAAGTTGTAGCTATGAAATCAGTGTATTAGGGCAAGGTCACATCATAGGATAAGAAGGTAAGGGAGTCAAACAGAAAGACACTGATGTGCTGGTGTTTATGTTTCAGGGACCATAGGATGGGAGACAATAGCTTTTAAGAGTTTTCACATCATTTTCATATCACTGTTATTTTGTATAAAGCATAGTGACTGTTTAAAAGTTCCTTTCCTCAGTGTCTCTCAGTTCTTCTTTTCTGTTGGAAGAAGTTGAGACCTAAAGCAAACCACTTAAAACATGGGGTGAAATAAATAGTAAAAACTAAAACAAATTTCTGACCATAAGTTAGGTAATAGTAGAACTAAGAGATCTGAGAGATCTGGGCCTTTTGCAAACAGCAAGATTTGAACGTAGTCTTGAAAGAAAGCAGGAGGCAGAGGTGAGCAGGTAGACCATTCTAGGCATGGTAATTAGTCAGTGACATGAAAAATCCAGGAGATTGAATGTCTTAGAATGTAAACAAGGTCTCTGGGGAATCTTTGTAAGTTCTTTCATCCTGGTGGTGAGGGATAGGTTCTGACTGAACAGAAAAAAAAATGCCCATACTAGATAGACCCTCCTAACTAGAAGAGATTTTAAATTGTTCTGCTTATGTTCAGAGGGTAGAATTAAATAAATGAACAAAAGGTACATAAAGATATATATGGGTTCCATGTAAGGAAATAAAATTCCTAATAATTAGATCTATCCAAAAGTGGAATAGACTGCCTCAGAAATCAATGGTTTCTTCTTATGTGCTGATTTTCAAGGAGTGAGAAGACCATTTATTAAATACCTTGTAGAGGCATGGGTTATATTTGATGGTCCCTGAGATGTCACCTAATATGGAGATAATCTATATCTATAAACAGTGGATCTTTAAATAATGAGATCCCATATGATTTGCCATGTCTTAAGGATGGTTCTGAAACCTACATCTGGGTTGGTGACCCTGATAACTCATCTCAGTATGATGGCAAGGAGCAATCTCCATCTGATCTGAAGAGAAAGGCATTTCATCCTTTGTCCCCCACCAACTAAATGATTTGCCTGAGGTTGGGTTTATTCTTCATCTGTGGAGGATAAAAGCCAAGCTTTGTTTGAACATACCATGTGGGACAACCTAGTTTTATTTCCATCATCTCTCCAGTTCTTAAATAGCTGCTGGCTGATTTCTGGCCCTGAATTATACAAGAAATTTTAGAGAGAAATCATTTGTGACCTTGAAAAATATTTGCATTTTTTCTTGAGAGAAAAATGCAATTTTACTCTAATTTTTAAGAACATATTACCTTTTTATATGAAACACACTCATATACAGAAACACATACACATGTTTATCTTTTTGTATCTGCATTTGGATCTATCTATATATTATATAATGACCCTCACTGGAGTTTCTAGGTTCAGGAATTCTCTTGTCATAAAGTTACATATCAATAACTATTTAGAATTATATATATAACATTATCAGAATAATATATATTACACAGGGAATAAAATGTAACCATTAGGTTAATTTCCTAAAAGCTTTCAGCAAATATAAAGTAAATTTCTGCAAACTACATTAACAATTCATCTGTAAACTATTTGTAAGTGAGAATATTGGAATGGAAAACTTGCAAGCAGTTTCTTCATGATAAACGAGTCATTCTCACCCAAAGAAAAATGTGCTGGTTTCAGGTAGAATGGAAATTCTAATGTCTTTGGCTTCATGAATTCTTTGTCCATTGGAAATTCCCTGGTCTCATTAGCTAGGTAAATTTTCGCTATTCCAAAAATTTTCCCAGGCACTTTGGATAAATAGAACATAAGAAGTTAAAATATGCTTCTTTAATAATAAGAAATGGGTGTCAGTCTTGTTAGCCATTTCCAAACTCCTAGTGCTTGATTTTTAATAAGTTAGCCGTAAAACCCTTTTTTAAATCTATTTGTTTTAAATCTTGATCTGTAAGTTAACCACAGGTGGTAAATCAAAGAAGTTCCCCTACCCCCAGGTCCACATTACCATAATGGAACTAATCCATAGCACCCCTATATGTTCCAGATTTAGTTGTCTAGAGTAGTGGTATCAAATTCAAAGAGAAATCAGGGATCTCTGCAGGTGTAGGGATGGACTTAAGAAATCATATATTAACATTATCTATGTTTGGGACAGCTAGGTGGTGCACTGAATAGAGAACCAGCCCTGGAATCAGGAGGACCTGATTTCATAATCCAACCTCTGACACTTAACACTTACTAGCCATGTGACCTTGGGCAAGTCACAACCTCAATTGCCCTGCCTTCCCCCCTCCAAAAAGCAAAACAAACACAAAACAAAATACCACATTATCTATGTTTTAATGTATTTGTACTTTAAAAAAAAAATATTGTCCAATTACATTTTAATCTTGTTACCACAGCAGGTCCACATACAGCCTGAGGGCTGGTGATTGATACCTGTGACCTTGAGCATTGAAGGGTTAAGAGACTTGTCCATGGTCTGATAAGACTACATGAGCTCAAAATGGTTTATGTTACTTTAGCAACTTTTTGGTTTATCCTTCATAATCTTTCTTGACTACAATCACACTCAGCTGCCTGAAGGTAACTAGGAAGCCATCTTTTCAAAAAGATTTCTGGCTTTGCCTTTGCATGCTTTGGAGTTAAGAAAGACATTTGCCTCCTTCGCTTATGCGTTGGACGGAATGAGTTGATTTCCAAGAAGAAAATTAATGTCGTTGAAAAGTAACAAAGGAAAATTCTCATTATATAGGAGAATAATTGTGAGTGCCCTGGGACAAATGAATTTGACCCCTGCTGCCAACCCTTAATACATTCTTTAAAAAAAAATATTTACAACAATCATCTTCAGAAAGCATCCCTTTCCATACTTACATTTTGGAAGGCAAGTTGAATCATACCCTGGAAATGTATCGTTTCTCTAGTTGGTCTTCTATATTATCATAACCTGTGTGTTTGTATTGTATAAGTGAGTCAGTAGGCAGAAATTTTCTTTCTTCCCTAATAACTTTGAGTTTTCATAGCTAGATGTACAAATGCAGAATAAAATAGCACCCATTAATAAGCAAACACAGAGACAGCTAGGTGGTGTCACACTGACTAGAATGTTGGGCTTGGAATTAGGAAAACCTCAATTCAAATACAGTTTCAGAAATTAACTAACTTTATGAAAGCTTGGTGGCTCAGGAGATGGAGTGCTGGTCCTGGAGTCAATAAAACTTGATTTCCAGTCTGACCTCAGATAATTACTAGTTGTGTGACCCAGGGCAAGTCACTTAACCTCTTTTTGCCTTATCCCATCAGAGAAGGAAATGGCAGAGCACTCCAGTAACTTCTTCTAAAAAAAATCTCATGGGCAGTAAGGAAGTGTCAGACACAAGAGAATAACAAGAGCGAATGACTCTGGACAAGTCAGTTAATCCTTGTATGCTTAAGGTTCCTCAACTATAAAACAAGGAAAAAATATTATCTACCTACAAAATTGTTGTGAGAATCAAATGATATAATTTATGTAAAGCACTAACTGCAGTGTTTGGCACAAAGTAGATCCTTAATAAACATGCATTCCTCAGATTTCTGATAACTACCTGTAGTAGTAATGTAATTTAATGCCTTTGTATTGGCAAAGCTAACAGGTACTTAGCATCTTGTTTGAAATTAATTAGATCAAGTGTCTGTTAAGAAACAAAAGGTATGAACCCCTGTTGCTGATGTAACAGGAAGTTGCTGATGTAACAGAAAGGGGCAGAACAGGGGGGACCTAATAGGTATGGAAGGAGAAGTCCTAGGTGGAAATTCAGATCTTCTTGGAGCCAGGTTCTGGGGGCTGAGGAAGAGAGGCCCAGGCTGGAGAGAATGAGTTTTATTTTGAGAACTTATATGAAGTTGTTTTGATTCTGGGAACCAGCTGAAACTTCTGCTGAAGGTGTCCGAGGACCAGCTGGAGCTGCCATAGGAAGCATGACTGTGGTGTTGGTACTTTGTCTGTGGCTTTGTTAAACTTTGATTTCCCAGGAACAGAGACTGTGAAAGATTTAAGGTGGACTGGACACGAGCTCCAGTATGGAACAGGAACTACATGTAGAGCTAGGCAAGTAACTGGGAGTTGTCTACCTTTGAACCCAGGTGGGAGTTTGATGAATCCAGATAAGAGCTCGGACCATGGAAGGGAAACCATGAAAGCTGAAAGCCTGTCCCAAGTCAAAATGAAAAGATCTCACTGTGAATATTGAGTATTGACTGACCCTGATGTGAGGTTTTGCTTTGGGGCTCACTTTGGGAAGAGTTGGCCAGATGAGACTCTGGGCAGCCATTTACCACTGTCCCCCTTCCCCCCAAGTTTGAAAACCCAGATGTTGGTGCTTTCCTCTCTGGTAACTTTGAGTTACTAAATGATTGTACTTTGCTGAAAACTATTGTGACTACTTTGGTGAAAACTGTGTGGCCATTTTAGTGATAAGTCATTGCAGATACTGTAGTTTATTTTTTCTGTGATAAGGTGTAACAATGTGAATGCTGTACCTTGATTTTCTGTGAATGTTTTGCTCTGATTTGTTATTGAATAAATATAGTGTTTACTATACTCTGTAATCAGAACCTTGAAAGCTATTCATAGCAACAGTCCTCTGGAAAGCTTCTGGTGCGCTGCTTTACATGACCTAATACCCAGGGATGCTACTTTTTTTTTTCTGAAAAGTACCATAGAGTATGAATTAGTATCAATAATAAGTGTATGTTATAATACATAGAAAGTGGCAGACAACAATGATAATGGCAAATAATAAATGTCAAGGTGGCAAAGGTATGTTTTGAATTCTAGAGAGTTCACCTGGATATCATGGGAAGGTGTAAGAATCTTGAAAGAAGGGGAAGATATCAAGATAGAGATGAGGAAAGTTTATCCATTGCAGGGATAGGTCTTGACACAAGAAGAAGTACGGAGATAGGAGAAGGCAGTAGGAGTTCAGGCAATGGTCAGGTATGGGAGGAACTTAAATAAAGTACAAAAAGGGGGAATAATGTAAGATAACTATAGAGAGGCAAATTGATGGAGGCAGATTTTGGTAGGTATTGAAAGTCAGAATACATTTTTATTTTATTTAGCAAGCAATGAGAAACTAATAAACTTTCTTTCGTGGCATGATGATGACTTACATGGTGATAGCAACAAATTTAGAAAAAAAATACTGAGACAAAACTATAGAACACAGAATGGGGAGAGATTAGAGGCAAGACCAATTAAGAAGCTGTTACAATAGTTTAGATAATCTTATATATACTGGGGAGTGGTGTAGGAGGAGTGGTGAGAAGGGAATGAATTCAATGATGTTGTCAAAATGACACGCTTTTGTAACTGTTTGAATGTGGAGCCCGAGGAAGAGAGAAGAGAGAAAGACTATTCTCTTTTTTTTATTTATTTTTAATTAAACAAATGCTTTATTAACTTCTGGTTTACATCATTCATTTCCACCAGATTATGAGTTATATTCCCCCCCCATTTTTTCCCTACCCACCACCCCAGAGTAGCAGTCCCACTAGATATCCCTCATCCAATCTTCTCTCTCCCATATCTTCTCCCATATCCCCTTCGACTTTGCCATTAGGGCAAGGTGAATCTCTGAGCCCCAATGCCTGGACATCTTATGAAACATTTAATTTTAAAACTTTGATTTTCAGATCCATTCCCTTCCTCCCTTGTCACCCACTCCTATATAAGACTCTTTTCTTACTATAGGTGATGTCATTAACATGAGTAAAACTGAGATTCTGAAAATTCTCTGTCTGGAGACCTTACTAGTGTCTCAGGTTCAGTGTGCAGTTCTGGGATGTAACAATCTTTGAAAAATCACACCTCAAACCTACATCAGTATAACACTTTCTATTTACATACTATATAAAAGCTATAAATCTAAAAGCAATAGTATTTAAGGTATAAAATTATATAAGGTAAAAACTAACAAAAAGGGAATCAAACACACACACACAGACACACACAAATTACTTTCTGCCCCTTAATACAAATAGGTTTTAGACCCAAGAAAACTATAATTTAATTTTCTCTTAATCTCTCCTCCCCCCGCAGAGGATTGGGGAAGTGAATACAATCTCTCCATATGTCACAAGTCAATGATAAAATACTAATTTCTCAGTGTCATTTGTTGCATGGAGTTCTGATGCAGTTTTTTTTTGAGGCTTGTTGAACACCACCAAAACTCATTTAATCAACTTTGAAGCTGTCAACATCTTGTCATTATCTCTCAGTTCAGGGACACTAAGATGTCATTGATCTATATGATCTCTCTTTTGTCTTCCAACTAAAAAACAGAAATATACAATTCTAGGCATCATAGTCCAGGTAATATCTCTCAATGAGTAATGAGTTCATGTCTACTGCAGAGGACTAAAGAAGTTATAGGGAAAGGTCTGGACTGGGGAACAGATGGTGAGTTTACTTTTCTTTAACTACTGCCATCTGCAAGGTACCATGTTAGGGATGGAAAAGAATAAAAATGGATGATTCCATATACACAAGCATGCATGTATATACATATGCACATATAAACTTATGCATATACTTTTCTGTAACAAAATTCTATATAGTATTCTGAATTCGGCATTGTAGATATAAGATATAAACACAAATATATCTGTATATAATAAATCATAATACATATAAAATTATTTCATTCATTTCATCAGTCACTTATGACCCTTGGTGACCCCATTTGGGATTTTCTTGGCAAAGATACTGGGGTGGTTTGTCATTTCCTTCTTTAGCTCATTTTATATATGAGTAAGCTGAGGCAAATAAGATTAAGTGATTTGCCCAGAGACACACAGCTCATAAGTTTCTGGGACTGGGTTTGAACTCAAGTCTTCCTGACTGTAATGGAAATGCAAATTTAAAGATCTTCCCTGATTGATGTCATGGTTGGACAGTTTGGAAACCTGTCTGCTTGATCTGTTTGTTTCTCTGTCTTGTAAGGTCTGTCTGTATACTTTGAAGTTCAGGGTACTGACCTTTTACCCCTGGACTAGGTAAATGATATATGTTTGATTGATTAAAGTAAACTTGTTAACCCATTTTGAGCTGCTTTCCTTTAGAAAAGCAGATCTAAGAACCTGCGTTGGCAGACACCCTGGGTATGTTGGGGTGCTAGCTGCTACACTGATGCCAAGCCCACATTATCCACTGTGCCACCTACCTCCCCTATAAAATAGTAGGCAAAAATATTAATGCCACATAATAAATGTCAGAGTAGTAAAGGTGATAAGTGATTTCTAGAGAATTCATTAAAGGAAGAGATCTGGCTGGGTGGGATAGGAGAAAACTTCATGCATAAAAAATGGCCCTTGAACTGGCATCTCAATCATCTTAAGAATGGGCATCCAGGTGGCACAGTGGATAGAGACATGGATCTGGAGTTAGGAAGTCAGGAGGATGCGAATTCAAATCTGGTCTCAGACACTTAAGAGCTGTGTGACCAAAGGCAAATCATTGAATTCTGTTTGCCTCAGTTTTTTTTTTTTTGTTGTTGTTGTTTTTGTTTTGTTTTTGTTTTGTTTTGTTTTGTTTTGTTTTACTGTAAAGAGAACTGAAGAAGGAAATAGCAAAACATTTCAGTATCTTTGACCAGAAAACTCCAAATGGGGTCACAAAGAGTTGGCCATAATGGAACAAATTAAAACACACCTCAATAAGTAAAGATGGGGAAGTGAGCCATTTTTGGAAGAAGGAACAGAGTGAGCAAACTCAGAGAGCAAAACTCAAAAATGATTTTGGCTGCAGTAGAAGGTTCACATGAGGAAGCAGTAGAAAATTAAGCTATAAAGGTAGGCAGGGGCCAGACTGGAGTGGGAGTTGAATGCCAGATGAAAGAATATGGGATATATTCTATGACCAGTGAGGGAGGCTATTGAAGACTAGATATATTCCTGCATGCACTAAAAAGGTATTGTATTTTTGGAATGAACCATGAACTTAAAGGCACATTCCCTGAGTTTGAATCCAGTCCTAAGACTCTACCAAATACTAGATCTGTAATATTGTATAGTCACTTAAAGTAACTTTGGGTTTATTATCTATAAAATAGAGATGACCATGTTTGTACTGTCTAGCTAATAGTAAAGTAGATTGTATTAAACAAAGCATTTTGAAAACGAGCCACTATAATTCATATTTACACAGTGATCTTTTAGGAAACTTTTTTTATAATCCTATGTAAATTGCAATTATTATAGCTCCTCCTACAGAGGGACTGTTGTGCCCTCAGTGAGGTAGTGTCTCTTTTTTTTTCTGGACCAAATGGTGGTTGTCTGTTGGATGATTGTCCCTTTTTTCCCCCTGTAACCCCCAACCCTTTTGTTTTCTGGAGAGGAGAATTCCTTAAAAGGTAGTTTGGTTACCTTACCCTTTATTTTCAGGAAGGGACATGTCTCATTCCATGTGACACTGTACATATTTTTGCTTATGGCATGGCTTTGTGACACAATAGAATGTTCTATATGTGCCTGAGCCCATAAGAATAATAAGCTCTTTAATTTTCAAGTGAATCAGAAGGACAAATCTATATTCTTTGCCATTAACTGGTCTGACCTGTTTTATTTATTTATTTTTAACATGTTTGACAGCAGATTGTATTGGAACTAAATACTGAGAGAAAATACAGTCCTAATAATGGCTTAGAATAATCTAAATGTAGAAATTATTCTAGTCCAATGGAGGGTAAAATTATAAGATGTTGAATTCTTTCCAATGATATGAATTGGAAAGATGAGATATGGAGATTAAGTTCATAATACTGTACAGAACTTTACTGTAACAGAAAATTGGCCAGGGGTGAGGGATAAAGGCTGAAGGAGAGGGTGGAAGAAAAGTCTAAAAAATCAAAAATGGTTTCTGCTTCATTAATTATATGAATCTCATGGAGGACATAGATTTTTTTCACAACATCATAAAGATAAATACATAAATGTTTTCACTATTCACTGATATCTTCCAGCTACTGGAAGACTAATTGCATCCACAGATGATATGCTGTCTTAGAATGAGATGTCTCATTCATATTAGAATGTTTTGTCCCATGGAAGATATTCAAGGGACAAATTCCTTTCATTTTGTGTTCTTAAATGAGTTCTAGATAACTTAGTTTGTTGTTCTTTGTAGTTATTGGAAACATGACTGCTACTATTCAGATTCATTTACATAAAACTGTCTAAAGAGAGAGGGAGAAAAACTGTATTTTTATTTACTCTTTTATTCTCCCTAAGTATCAAGGCATTACATTCCTGAAATATCTTTCTATCACAGCAGCTAAGGGAATCCAACATCTAAGAGATTTCTGGATTGGATCAAAGGAACTTTATGAATGACCCACTGATAAGCATTTTTTCCACCTATCCAACCCTCCACTACCCTAATAATCTACTAGAATTAGAGGCACTAGGAATGGAAAATGAAGAGAGAATGTGATGGGAGAAATAATTCTTTATATTCTTTTACTAGAAAACTACCTTAAGCTACCAGAGAAGCAAAGACCAAGAAGTTAAGTATAGAGTAGAATGTGTAAAAGATTCAATTCATTAAAATCTTATGAACCAAATTTTGCTATATTAGAAGTGAATCACTTATTAGATAGGTTTGAGGTGACCTTAGTGATGATAATGTCAAATCATTTCATTTTGTTGATGAGTAAACTGAGGAGCTGCATGACTTTTCTTAAAGTATAGTGACTTTTAGATTTTTAAAAATCATTATTTTAATGTCATAGTTAAGGAATCAATGAAATAATGAATTAGATTAGATTATTCTAGTAATGAATTAAATTTGATTATTCTAGTAATGAATTAAATAAATTAATAACATAATGTCATTGTCATTTTTACTCTTCCATCACCACCACTACCCTAACTTCCAGGAAATCTCCTTCAATTAAGCAAAATCAATTGACAATAACTACATCTGACTGTGCATGCAACACATCACATCTATAAATCACTGTCTTTCTACCAATAGGAGCAGTGTATTTAATTATTTGTTATTTGGGACCAATATTGACCACCAAATTTGATTTTATTACTGATGTCTTCAAATCTTGTTTTCTTTTCCATTATTGTAATCATGTGCATTACTATCTTAATTCTGCTTTCTTCAGTCTGCAACTATTCAAAAGAATCCTCAAAATGCTTTATAATAAGACATTGTATCAATTTAATATAATTTTTTGGGTATTCCCTGAGTAAATTGTACTGACATTTTTTTCTACTGTAAAAAGTGCTCTATAAATGTGTTGGTGTATAGGGGAACTTTCTTTCTATCTTTGTACATCAAATTGGGAGGGGAAGACCCTCAGGGTTGTTGGTCAAAAGAGAAACAGTTACTATTGACATTCACTCTGAGCCGGGGGGCCCAAAATATAGCCATTATGCAATTCTTAGACAGGGGCCATAAAGTGATCACTGGTTCAAAAACTACTAATATTTTAGTAATTTCCTTAAACACTTTTAAATTATTTCCCAAAATAATGGGACCTATTCATAACTCTATCAAGATTCTATCTGTGCTTGACCTCAACTCCTACAATATTGAATAATTTTTTTATCACCTTTACTGATTTGCTGGAAGAGTAAAACTCAGTTTGTTTGTTTAATTGGCCTTTATCCTTATTACTAGTGACATAGAAGGTTTCAGGTTGTTTTTTTGTTTGTTTGTTTGTTTTTATGATCATTGGTAGGTTACATAGCTTTTAAAAATTCTGTGCTTTGTTCACTTATATATTAAGGAATGCCTCTTTCTCCTAGTAGTCCGATTTCATCAGAGACACTGATGCAGAGATTGCTCTCCTAGCTCAGTACTCAGTAGTTTCTCTAACTACAGCATTGTTCACACAATATGAAATCAATATGATTTCATCACTGTGGGAACTCCTTGTACTAAGAAGGATCACAACATATATGTAACTTCATAAATAATTTGTAGGGAATTATCTGAGGCTGTGAGAGTTTAAGTGTCTTATACAAATTGTAAACTGAGAGGTGGGGTTTTAGTTCAATTCAATAGGCCTATACCCACTATAATCTAGGCTGGGGACAGAAAGAAAAAAAGGAAGTAACCCCTGTCTCAAAGGAGTTTATCCAACATTCCCTCTGCTATACAGCACTGACACCCTTGTCCATCCAAAAATCTTTAGTAATTTTACAATTTAAAAAAATGTCTTGGAGATAGAGCCAAAATGGTGGAGTAAAGGCAGGGAGTCACTTAACTCTCCCCCAAACCATTCTAAATACCTTTTAAAAAATGTCTTTAGGGGTGGCTAGGTGGCACAGTGAGTAAGAGTGCCGGCCTCAGAGTTGGGATGACCCGAGATCAAATCCGGCCTCAGAAAATGAGCACCCACGCATAAATAATGACTAGCCCTGTAACCTTGAGCAAGTTACTTAACCCCAATTGCTAAAAAAAAAAAAATGTCTTTAAACAAATTCAAAGGCAGCCCAACTTACAAAAAGATGGAGTGAAGCAAATCTCCAGTCTAAGACAAGTTCAGCAGGAAAGGCCTGTTGCACTAGGGTGAGAGAGGAGTGCAGCCTAGAGGCCATGCCAGCACAGACCAGGCCCCAGCAAACCAGGAGCAGACCTTGGGAGTCATTGAAGCAGCAGCAGCAGCACCTGCTTCCAGAGCTATCAGTTGACAGGCAGTAAGAGGACATTATGCTCAGAAGGAGATTATGAGAGTCTTTTTGCTAGCCCTGAGGCAATACTCTGCTGTTTGCCCATACTCAGATCCTCAGATCCTTGTCGCATTCCAGGGTGGCAGACCCAGGGAGAGGAAGAGCAGTATTACAGCAGAGCTTGCAGCCACAGTGGAGGTGGGACCCTCCTCACAGTTCCTGGGCAGAAAAAAGTGCTTGTGGTTGTTCACAGACTAAAGGAAAAGAAGAGTTGTAAAGACTTCTCCTTACATTATACCACCTTGGAAGAACTGAAAACTTACAGGTCACTAGAAGTATCTTTAAAAATAGAAGCACAAAGCCCCTAAAGCTTGGGATACTGTTCCCTCCATATCAGAAGCAGAGCCCTACTTTAACAAAGACTTAAAGTCAACTAAAAGGGTGGGGAAATGAGTAAACAATGAAAAAAAACTTGACTATATAAAGTTACTGTGATGATAAGAAAGAGTAAAACACACACTCCAAAGACAACAAAGTCAAAGCTCCTATTTTCAGAGCCTCCAAGAAAAGAAAAAAAAAAAGGATTGAACCCAAGTCATGGAAGAGATCCAAAATGATTTTTAAAATCAAGTAAGGGAGATAGAGGAAAATTTTGGAAGAGAAATGAGAGTGATGCAAGAATATCATGAAAATCATGTCAACAGATTGCTAAAGAGACCCCCCAAAAATATTGAAGAAAATCACACCTTAAAAATCAGACTGGAGGACCCAGTCACTGAGCCACAGCTGAGGACTCAGCAACCTCCCCCTCGAGCCCCCTCACTTCCTGATGCTCAGTCCCCCCACCCACCTTCTTCTGCCACCACCTTCCACAGGCCATTTCCACTGAGGAAAAGGAATCATATTGTATGTCTGCTATCCAGAACCTCCACTCTTTCGACCCCTTTGCTGAGGCAAGTAAGGGTGATGACCTGCTTCCTCCTGGGACGAAGGATTATATCCATATAAGAATTCAACAGAGAAACATCAGGAAGACCCTCACTACTGTCCAGGGGATCGCTGATGATTACGATAAAAAGAAACTAGTGAAGGCATTCAAGAAGAAATTTGCCTGCAAGGGTACTGTAATTGAGCATCCAGAATATGGAGAAGTAATTCAGCTACAAAGTGATCAGAGCAAGAACACATGCCAGTTCCTCATAGAGATTGGACTGGCTAAGGACGACCAGCTGAAGGTTCATGGGTTTTAAGTGCTTGTGGCTCACTGAAGCTGAAGTGAGGATTTCCTTGCAATGAGTAGAAAAATTCCCTTCTGTCCCTTGTCACAAGTTTAAAAACATCACAGCTTGTATAATGTAACCATTTGGGGTCCACTATTTAACTTGGACTAGTGTAATTCATTCATGTAATAAACTGAAAAGAGGCAAAAAAAAAAAAAATCTGACTGGACCAAATGGTAAAAGAGGTCCAAAAAGTCAATGAGAAAAAGAATGCCTTAAAAAAATGTTCAAATGGAAAAGGAGGTCCAAAAGCTCACTAAAGAAAATAATTCCTTAAAAATCAAAGTGGAGGGGCGGCTAGGTGGCGCAGTGAGTAGAGCACTGGCCCTGGAGTCAGAAGGACCTGAGTTCGGATCTGACCTCAGACACTTAACGCATACACAAACAAAAGCCTAGCTGTGTGACCTTGGGCAAGTTACTTAACCCCAATTGCCCTCCAAAAAAGCAAAAAAAAAAAAAATCAAAGTAGAGCATTGACAGAGCCAAGATGGCAGCATAGAAACAGGAAAAGTCCTTGCACTCCCCCCATAACCACCTCAAGTACCTATAAAAAATGACTCTAAACAAACTTTAGGGCTACAGAACCCACAAGTGATAGAGAAAAACAAACCTCCCACTAAAGACAGCTGTGAGGGAAAGAATACCCCCCCCACTCCCAAGAGAACTTTATTTGGACTCTTGTTTTGAATTGATGTGATAATGCAATGTACTTTGTGTTTAAGGCCCTGTGGCCACTTTGGTAATTTTAGTCATGTACCTTGAAAATGTGACCTAAGAGATGTTTAGTGCTAATTCAAATGTAAATTGTCTATGCTATAGGCATGAAAGATCTTGGGGCTGAATGAAATGGAAATGCAAATTTAAAGATCTTCCCTGCCCCTAGGCCCTTTGATAGGCTTAAGAGACTCTAAGAACCTTCCTTGATTTGAAAATATACTCTGCCTCCTAATAAGCTGAATGTGGTTACACAGAGCCTGTGGCAAGAGGCTTGGTTTTCAGGAATGCCCACACCTTGATGTTGTGTGATTGGGCAGTGGGTCAAGAGGGTGGTTACATTCTCTGACCCAGGAGAAGGCTATATAATCCCTGATGTGAGGATTTGCTTTGGCGCTCACTTTGAGAAGTGCTGTGTGATTTGACCAGATGAGACTGGGCAGCTGTTGAGAGCCCCTCAGCTTTTTAAAACCCAGATTTCGATGCTTCCCTCTCTGGTAACTGTGATTTGGTATTTATGCAATAGTTGGGCAGTTTGAAAGCCTGTCTGCTTTATCCATTGGTTTCTGTCTTGTAAGCTCTGTCTGTATAGTCTGAAGTTGGAGTGCTGACCTTTTTCCCCTGAACCAGGTAAATGATATATGTTTGATAGATTAAAGTAAGCTTGTTAACCCATTTTGAGTTGCTTTCCTTTAGAAAAGCAGATCTAAGAACTTATGTTGGTAGCCACCCTGGGGATGTTGGGGTTCTTGCTGCTACAACAGCCTGGCAGGCTGACAGGAAGGGTTCATCACAGCCCACTGGGAGCAGAGCCCAACCCTGTGTGAGCCCATGGTTTTAGCCCCAGTGCAGCCTGACCAGCCATAGCTAGAGGGACTTCAGAAGAGTAGAGATCACCAACAGCTGTGGCAGTTTCCAGAATTATCAACCCATAGATGCCAAAGACAAAGTGAGAGGTCAGTATAGCCTTTGGGAACAGGGAGTCAGAAGTGCAGTCCAGCCTCTGTCCCTGGAGGGAGAAGCCGCTGAGGCTCAGCGGCCACAGCCACATGGCTGCTTCAGAGCTCCTGGCCTGCAGATTGTAGGGGGACCAAGAAACCATTCTGAGGTGTAATTGCTCTTGATTTAACCTGCTTGGATCTGGATTGCTGTCTAGGGTGGAGGTCCTGGGGTGTATAATCAGTGAGCCAGAGCATGTGGAGGCTTCAGGTACTGCAGCCAACTAATAGCTCCGGCAGCTGTGAAAACACCAGCAATTTGAGACAAAGCTCTCCTCTCTGGAAGCAGAGTTCTACTGTAGCAAAAAGCTCAAAAGTCAAGTAATTGAGTGGCAACATGAGCAAGCAAAGAAAGCACAGCAATCCAACTATGGATTCCTTTTTGGGGGACAAAAAGGATCAAAGCATGGAAAGGCAGGAAGACAACAAACTGCACCTGCACCAAAAGCTTCCAAGAAATATATGAACTGGTTACAGGCCATAGAGGAGCTTAAGAAGGATTTTGAAGTGGAGGAAAAATTGGGAAGAGAAATGAGGGAGATGCAAGAAAATCAGAAAAAGAGAGTCAACAAGCTGACTGAAAAAATAACAACTTAAAAATAGACTAACTCAAATGGCAAAAGAGGCTCAAAAAGCCAATGGCTCAAAAAGCCAATGAGCAATGAGGAGAAGAATGCCTTAAAAAGCTGAATTTGCCAGATTGAAAAAGAATCTCAAAAGCTCACTGAAGAGCATATTTCCTTCAGAATTAGATTGGAGCAAATGGAAGCTAGTGACTTTATAAGAAATCAAGACACTATTAAATGGATCCAAACAAATTAAGAAAAGAAAAAAAACATAGAAAGCAATGTGAAATATCTCATTAGAAAAACCACTGAGCTGGAAAATAGATCCAGGAGAGATAATTTTAAAACTACTACCTGAAAGTCATGACATCATATTTCAAGTAATTATTAAACAAAACTACCCTGATGTTCTAGAACCAGAAGTTAAAATAGACATTGAAAGAATTCACTGCTTACTTCATGAAAGAGATCCCAAATTGAAAACTTTCATAAATAGTATAGCCAAAAATTGAGAGTTCCTAAGTCAGGGAAAAAATATTGCATTCAGTCAGAAAGAAACAATTCAAGTATCATGGAGCCACAGTCAGGTTAACCTAAGATTTAGCAGCTTCTATGTTAAAGGATCAGATCGTTTGGAATATGATATTCCAGAGGGCAAAGGAGTTAGAGTTACAACTAAGAGTCACCTACACAGTAAAAGTGAGTATAATCCATTGCAAGGGTCGGGGGTGGGGGACAGGGTTGGGAGGAAAGGAAATGGAAATTCCATGAGTTAGAGGACTTTCAAACATTCTTGATTAAAAGACCAGAGGTGAATAGAAAATTTTACTTTCAGATACAAGATTCAGAAGCTTGAAAAGGTACACAGGAAAGGGCAATCATAAGGGACTTAATGTTCAAACTGTTTACATTCCTACATGAGAAGATGATATTTGTAACTCATAAGACCTTTCTCATCATTAGGGTAGTTAAAAGGAGTATATATAGACAGAGGGAGAAGATGTGAGTTGAATATGAAGAAATTATATGTAAAAAATATAATTAAGGGGTAAGAGAGGAATGTACTGAGAAAAAGAGAAAAGGAAAGATAGAATGGGGTAAATAATCTCATATAAAATAGGCAAGAAAAAGCTTTTCCAATGGAGAAGAAGAGGGGGGAAGTGTGAGGAGGAGTGAGTAAACCAAACTCTTATCAGAACTGTCTCAAAGAGGGAATAACATACACACTCAGTTGGGTGTATGTTACCTATCTCACCCTATGGGAAAGTGGGAGGGGAACATGATAAGAAATGGAGTCGGGGTGGTGAGTGATAGAAGGGAGAATAGGTTGGAGAAGGAGGTAGTCAGAAGCAAAACACTTTTCAGGTTTGAGGGTGAGGACAGGTTTAAAGAAGAGAGAGAACATAATAAATGGGATGGGGATAAGGATAGAGGGAAATACAGTTAGCAATTGTAATTGTGAAAAAAATGAAGCAAGTTTCTCTTTTAAAGACCCAAAACTTAGGCCAAATTTATAAAAATAAGAGCCTTTCCCCAATTGAGAGATGATCAAAGATATGATCAGTTTTCAGATGAAGTAATCAAAGCTATCTATAGCCATATGAAGGAAAATAGTCTGACGATTGGAGAAATGCTCATTAAAACAATTCTGAGGTATTATCTCATACCTATTAGACTGGTTAATAGGACAGAAAAGGTAAATGACAAATGTTGGAAGGGATGTGGGAAAATTTATATTTCAATGCACCATTGGTGGAGATGTGAACTGATTTTATCATTCTGTAGAACACCTTCTAATTATGTCCAAAGGACTATAAAACAATGCATACCCTTTGACCTAGCAATACCACTACTAGGTCTGTATTCCAGAAGAGATGAAAAACAAAAAGGAAAATGATCTATATGTACAAAGATATTAATGGCTTTTCTTTTCTGGGGGTAAAGATTTAGAAACTGAGGGAATGCCCATCAATTGGAGAATGGCTGTACAAGTTATGCTATTTACTTATGATGGAATACTATTATGCTATAAGAAATGATGAGCACTTGGGGCAGCTAGGTGGTGCAGTGAGTAGAGTGCTGACCCTGGAGTCAGAAAGACCTGAGTTCAAATCCGGTCTCAGACACTTAATGCACACACAAACAAAAACTTAGCCGTGTGACCTTGGGCAAGTCACTTAACCCCAATTGCCATCCGAAAAGCAAAAAAAAAAAAAAATTATGATGAGCACAATGCTTTCAGAAAAACCTGTAAAGACTTGCATGGAAGGAAGGAAAATGAAATGTACCTTGTACAAAGTAACAGTAATGTCGTAAAATAATTAGCTGTGAATGACTTTGCTATTCTCAGCAACACAATGATCCAAGCTCCAAAGGAATTATGATGAAAATGATATCCATCCCCAGAGAAAAAACTGATGGTGTCTGAATACAATTTGAAACATTCTTTGTTTTTTACTTAATTTTTCTTGAAAAAAATTTTTTCAGGGTATGTTTTCTTTTACAACATGACTATTATGGATATGTTTTGCAATACTATAGATGCATAATCTATATTGAATTACTTAGCTTCTCAATGTGGGGGTGTAGGGAATGAAGAAAGAGAATTTGGAAATCAACGTTTTAAAAATGAATTTTTAAAATTGTTTTTTACATGTAACTGGGATAAAATAAAGTACTAAATAAAGGTTTAAAGATCTTTTTTTTTTAAATTTCTATCATTTGTCTGCTAATTCTTTAACATAATAGATCTGAAAGTGATCCTTCCATTTTACTTTACTATAACTATAATCTGACATTGTTTCACTTAGTTCATGTATGTAATATTTGTAGCTTATTGTGATTTGTGGTGATAGGTATTTATCTATCCATATTTACGAGAAAACTTTGTTTTCGTTTTTAGTAGTTCATGTCTAATAGAGAGTCCTTTCCAAAGTAGTTTGAGATCTTCAATAGAATTAGCTTTCCCAGTATCAAGGACAAAACTATTAAGCTGACATTTGAAACTATGCCCACTGATTTCAAACTCAGTGATCTTTCTAACATAATTTCCTGGATCTCATTCCACTTATAGAAGAAGCAATTTAAGGAAATGGGTCCAAGATGGCTGTGTAGAAGCAGGAAAACTCCATGAGCTCCCCACATAACCACCTCAAATACCTATAAAATATGGCTATAAACAAATTTTAGAGCTGCAGAACCCACAAAGTGATAGAGAGAAACAAATCTCCTGCTGAAGGCAGCCCAGCAGGTAGACAAGAAAGGACCATCACAGCATACTGGGAGCTGAGCCCAGCCCCACATGAGCCATGGTTTTAGCACCAACGCAGCCATGAGGAACAGTGGGTGGAGAGGATTTCAGGAGAGTGGATCACCAGCAGCTATGGTGGTTTCCAGAATTAGCAACTCATAAATGCCAAAGACAAAGTAAAAGGTCAGTGTGGAACTCTGTTGGAACTGGTGGGGGGTGTGGGGTGGTGGAGAATGGAGTGTGGTCTAGCTGCTGCCCCTGGGGAGAGAAGTGGCAGAGGCTCTGCAATTGTGAAGCCACCTCCATGTGGCTGCTTCAGAGCTCCTGGCCTGCAGATTGTAGGGGGACCAAGCAACCATTCAGAAGGTAATCATTCTTGCTTTAACCTGCTTGGATCTGGATTGCTTTCTTGGGTGGGGGAGGTCCTGGGATGTGTGACCAGTGAACCAGAGATTGTGGTGTCTGTAAAAAGGGTGAAAAATTAATAGCTCCAGCAGCTGCAAAAACCCTAGCAATTAGGGACAAAGCTCTCCTCTCTGGAAGTAGACTTCTACTGTGGCAAAAATCTCAAAAGTCTAGTAATTAAGTGGCAACATGAGCCAGCAAAGGAAGCAAAACAATCATAGCAATCCAACTTTGGATTCTTTTCTGGGGGACAAAAAGCACTGAAGCATAGAATGGCAGGAAGATAACAAACTCAGGACTCCTGCATCAAAAGTTTTCAAGAAAAATATGAACTGGTCACAGGCCATAGAGAAGCTTAAGAAGGATTTTGAAAACCAAATAAGAAAAGTGGAGGAAAAATTGGGAAGTGAAATAAGAATGGTGCAAGAAAATCATGAAATGAGAGTCAACAAGCTGACTGAAGAAAATAACACCTTAAAAACAGACTAACTCAAATAGCAAAAGAGGATCAAAAAGCCAATGAGAAGAATGCCATAAAAAGCCAAATTTTCCTGATGGAAAAAGAATCTCAAAAGCTCACGGAAGAGAATAATTCCTTCAGAATCAGATTGTTGCAAATGGAAGCTTGTGATTATGAGACATCAAGATACTATTAAACAGATCCAACCAAATGAAAAAATAGAAGGCAATGAGAAATATCTCATTGGAAAAACCACTGAGCTGGAATATAGATCCAGGAGAGATGATTTAAAAATTATTGGACTACCTGAAAGCCATGATTTAAAAAAGAACCTAGAAATTATACTTCAAGAAATTAGCAAGGAAAATTGCCCTGATATTTTAGAATCAGAGGGCGAAAGAGAAATTGAAAGAATTCACCAATCACCCCTTGAAAAAGGTCCCAAAAAGGAAACTACTAGGAATATTATAGCCAGGTTCAGGAGTGCCCAGATCAAGGGGAAAATATTACAAAGCAGCTAAGAAGAAACAATTTGAATATAGTGGAAACCCAATCCGGATAACACAAGATCTAGCAGCTTCTATATTAAGGGATCAAAGGGCTTGGAATATGATATTCCAGAGGTCAAAGGAGCTAGTATTAAACCAAGAATCACCTACCTAGCAAAATTGAGTATAATGCTTCAGGGGAAAATATGGTCATTCAATGAAATGGGGACTTTCAAGCATTCTTGATGAAAAAAACAGAGTTGAATAGAAAATTTGACATTCATATACAAGAAGCCAGAGAAGCATGAGAAAGTAAACAGGGTAAAGAAATCTTGAGGAACTTACCAAATTTAAAATATTTACATTCCTACATGGAAAAATACTAATTGTAACTTATGAAACTTTTATCAATATGAGGATAGTTGAAGCAGAGTGGGGGAAGGGGTATTCAGTGTGATTGCAGTTTTGGGGTGATGGGTAGAGGAAAGACTGGGAGACAATTTGTAACTCTAAATCTTGTGGAAATGAATGTTGTAAACTAAAAATAAAGAACTTTTTTTTAAAAGAAGCAGGGTCTTGGGGTGGCTAGGTGGTGCAGTGAGTAGAGTGCTGGCCCTGGAGTCAGAAGGACCTGAGTTCGGATCTGGCCTCAGACACTTAACAAACACAAACAAAAACCTAGCCATGTGACCTTGGGTAAGTTACTTAACCCCAGTTGCCCTCAAAAAAAAAAAAAAAGAATATTAAAAAAAAGAAGCAATATAAAAAGGCAAGTTCATTTCACATTGTGATGGAAGGGGGGTGAGACTGCTTGTATGTTTTATCTTTGCCATCCTGAGCAAGTCACTTAACTTCCCATACCCTCATTTCCTCTGTAATAAAATGGGCATAATAATATCATGTAGTAGTGAGGTTTGGTGCACAGTGCTATAGATTTTATATCTTATTACTCCCATTTTTAATGTGAGGAGAAAAATAGAACTTCAGAGAAACTATAGTTTGTTCTCAGAACCCTTTAGGGTCAAGTCAATGATCAAATGAAAAATAAATGGCCCTAATATCAGTGCTTTTTTTATGCTCCACTTCAGTGATGCTCTACTGATTTTCCTGCTTTGGTTAGAGAAGTAGATCCATGATGTGTTTAGGAGAAAATATAAAAATGAGTTTTGGAGCAAAATTTATGAAACATCTAAAATTCCCAGAAAAAATATAATTTACCCATAATCCTCCTCCCATCCAGTTGCATCCAGAACTTTTCCGTTAATTAGCATTACTTTCTTTTATTTTTATCTAAAGAAAGATTTATCATTCATCAGCATTCAAATCACATGCTGAGTACTTATCTGAGCCGAACATTGTGGCCAGTCCATTCTCACTCTAATTATCAATGTCTTCCCAATGAGAACAAGGGGCCTCCTCTAGCCCAGAGTTGAAAAACTGTTAAAACTAGCATTAAAAAGAAACCTAAAATCTGCCTCAAGTTATCTGCTAAACCACCTCCACTAGTCAAATTTTTTTTGACTTCTCAGCTATTCTTTCTTCCTTACTTTCTGTCCTGTTCCAGAGGAACAAGCTGATCCAGACATACTTAATGAGCCAAAATATATTCTACAGGCCTCCTAACTTTGTAGCTGAATAGCTTACTCTGCAGCAGAGACAAGATCTGTCACCTTCTGGGGCCTTAAAAAGTACAGAAGGTCACAGATAAATTTTTGCAGAATTGACCTCTCAGGGGTTTGGGTAGAAAGTTTCTATTTTAACCAATCTTAAATGAAAAATTCAGGTAATTCTGAGCACTTTCCAAGATTAGTCTCTATTTTTCATTATAGATATCTTGAAATTGATTATTTTGCCAAAATGACCATTCACTTTGGTTATCATTTTTAGAGTAAACAGGAGACAGAAAACTCAAATCTGAATCCCCCAACTTCACAATAGTAATTTCTTTTTTTAAAGCAATTGGGGTTAAGTAACTTGCTCAAGGTTACACGGCCAGTCATTATTTATGTGTGGGTGCTCATTTTCTGAGGCCAGGACTGATGCTGGGTCATCCCAACTCCGAGACCAGAGCTCTTACTCACTGCGCCGCCCAGCCACCCCTAGTAATTTTTTTTTAAGAGATGTAGCATAGAACAAACTCTGGATTTGGAATCAGAGGACTTGAGTTTAAATACAACTACTTCCTATATTTGTCTTTGGACAAATAACCTCTCCACTTCAGTTTCCTCATCTGCAAAATACAGTTGTACTGATTGATTTCTTCAAACATTAAATCATATTAATAAATAAAAGATAAATTATTATTGATTTTCTCATGATCTTTTGTTCCTTTTGTGAAATGGAACATCATCAGTGTTCTGTTTATAAGATACAATTCAAGACAATTTAAGGATATAAATTACCTTTTTTTTTTTGCTTTTTGGAGGGCAATTGGGGTTAAGTAACTTGCCCAAGGTCACACGGCTATGTTTTTATTTGTGTGTGTGTGTTAAGTGTCTGAGGTCGGATCCGAACTCAGGTCCTTCTGACTCCAGGCCCGACGCTCTACTCACTGCGCCACCTAGCCAGCCCTAAATTACCTTTATTCAAGGTTTTTCATACTTTCAGGAAAATGAGGTTATTTAAAAGAGTAAACTTGATACTCTGTAAAGGATTTAAGGGAGAACAAAGAAAAAGAAACACTTGATTATGAAACTGATTCTCTGAACTTAGTAGTGGGCCATTCTTAGAATATCTCTACCAGTAACACCACAAATCTGTTGAAGAACTGGATGATAAAGTAACATTAGAGATTTGAAACAAACGCCATACTTCTTCAGTTCAGGGTTTGGTTACATGATGTTATGGTTTTGTTCTGGTTATTTCAGTATTGTGTGTATATATACATATATATATATACGTATATATTTATATATACACGTATGTATATATATACGTATATATATGTGTGTGAAAATATTATATATATGTATATATATGTTTGGGTGTGTGTATCTGCACATATATATATATATATATATATATAAACATATATACACACATATTGTGTATATGTATGTGTATCTGTGTGTATGTATTTAACCTTGATTCTAATTTAAGCTATTGCAGTGGGGAATAGGATTTGGAAAGGGGGCAAGGAATTGTTCAGTTAATTTATTCATCATGGAAATTAATAGCAGAGTTTTAATGTTTATGGTTCAAGATTTTAAAAGTATACTTCAACTTCAGTTTCATGGATGGATATAAGTCTCAATTCTTAATACTGACTTTAGCTTTGCATTTGTTGGTAATAGAGAACTTTCTCTTGGTAGAGAGAACATTGACAAAGACAATTTCTGTCTACTACCTTGTAAACTTTTTCCCCTCCTTTATCCCATGGTACTATATATAGAGATACTTGAGAAACTTACTGTGTCTTTGCATATCTTTTGCCATGTCACTTATTGAATGTGTGCATTTATACACATACACATATGTATTATGTATGTGTGTATAGTATATGTACACAGACAAAAATACATGCATACATGTATTGTCTTCAACAGTCAATGACCATACATTTATTATCTCTTTATTATGTGTCTGTTGCATTGTTACAGGGAGAAATAGGTTAAAAATATTGTTCCTGTCCTCAGTGAGGTATAAAGCAAGCTAATAGACAAGAAAGAAGGAAATTAATAGGATCATACAACATCTCTGCAGAGCAGGTGAAAGACGACCTTAGAGGAAAAGATTCTAGCAGTTGGGGGAACTGGGAAAAGTCTCTTCTAGAAGGTAGTATTTGAGTCACCTCCACCCAGTACAGACTGAGTCACTGAAGAACTGCTATGCAAAGCAGAATGTCCAAAGATTTGAATGTGATTAAGCATTATGAAAGTACCCTCTAGACGTTTATTAATTCATTTGAAAATCCCAGCAAATTCTGTACATGCACCCATTTTATTAACATGATTCATTATATTCCAATGTTTCAGAGGATTACAATTGGAATTAGATTTCAAGATGATAGTCACTGATGTGGTAACTACATTTCTTTGTTTATATGAGCCTACAGAAAAATAATGTAATTTAAAAGAAAGACTGATGGAGTTAGGAAATCTAACAACCTTCTAGCCCTGGCTATTCCATTAATAAACCACGAGACTTTCAACAAGTCATCAAATTTTCTAAGTCTAAGTTTCATCATCTTTAAAATGAAACTAAGAAGGACTGCCGACCTCATTGTATTATTGTGCAGATCAAAACAGCTTACATTCTCCAAATATTCATTCATTCATAAAGTAAACATTGGATTAAGTACCTACTACATACCAAGCCCTATGCTAGTTGCTAAAGATTATTAAAAAAAAGACAAAACATACACAAAGATATCCTCTAACTAGGAGAAAAAAAAGAAGCATTTTAAAAATAAATAAGAACATATGCAAGGTAGATATAAAGTAATACCCTGGAGGAGAAGGATACTGGCAACTCGGAATCAGAATGGATTTCCTGTGTAAGGTAGCATTTTAACTGAAAAAGAAAGGAAGATATTGATTCTAAAAGTAAGAAGTAAAATTAATTCTCTTTCTAGGCATGAGAAACAAATTACACAGAGGCACAGAAGAGGGAAGAGAAGTGTGTAGATGATGGAGAGCATGCATGGTCATGTTAGTAAGGTCAAATAAATGTCATGTTTAAGCTTTAGCAAGTAGGCCAATGTATCTAGATCAAAGAGTGTGCAGAGGAGAGTAAAATGTAAGACAGCTGAAAAGATATGATGGAACAACTTAGGAAGACCAAAAGGAAGGAAGGAAGGAAGGATATCAAGTACATACTATGTTCTATTGGGGGTAGGGGCTATTATTATTGTTTTTGGAGGGCAATTAGAGTTAAGTGACTTGCCCAAGGTCACACGTTTAGTTTTTGTGTTAAGTGTCTGAGGCTGGATTTGAACTCAGGTCCTCCTGACTCCAGGGCCAGTGCTCTGTTCACTGTGCCACCTAGCCACCCCATTAGGTGCTATTATTAATCCTATTTTTTCAATTGAAGAAACTGAAGTAGACTGAGGTTAAGTGATCTATCTAGTGTTACACAATAAGTAAGTGTCTGAAACTGCATTTGAAATCAAGTTTTCCTGACTCCAGGCTTAGTATTTTAGACACTATACCATCTAGCTACCTCAGTAATGACATTAAATACTAACAGAGGACATTATATTTGATACTGGAGCTAATAGGGAGTCCCTGAATTTTATGTGGGTAGAGAGATTGGTGTATGTGACATGATCACACTTGCACTTTAGGAAAATCTGCTGGGTAGCTTAGTTCAGGATAAATTGTAATAGGGAACAACTCAAGGCAGAGAAATCAATTTAAAGGTAAGTTCAATAATCTTCATCCACAGGCAAGGGATAATGAAGGGCTAAATTTTGGCAATGACAATGTGAGTGGAGAGAAGGGGATGTATATGAGAGATGTTTTGAAGGTAGAAATGACAAATTTTAATTCCAGATTGGATATTAAGTATAAGGACAAGTGAGAAGACAAGGATGGGACAAGAAATTGGGGTCTTGGTGACTGAGAAGATAGTGGTACCTTGACATTAAAAGTAATGTTCAGAAGATGTATTCATTTGGGGGAAAAGATGATTAATTTCATTTTAATTTGCTTTGTTTGAGGTGCTCTAGAGATAGCTAGTTTGGGATATCTAAGCAATACTTGGTAACGTGAGACTGTAGCTCAGGAATAAGATTAGAACAAGATCTATAAACCAGCAATAGTGATGATATCTTGAACCCATATTAGCTGATGGCATTGTCAAGTAAAATAGTATCAAGGGGGGAAAGAATCATTTAAATCAAACAGTTGCAAGAATCAAAAATTTGTATTTCCCAATTTTAATATAGATAAATGCAAAATGGTTACATCAGCATCTACAAATCATAGTTCCCAATTCTATATTATAAGTAGGTCCCAATTAGTACAAATAATCAATCCCATGAAATGGTTGCATTATTCAAAATTTCACTGTATATTTACATGAGGCTGAGGCCAATTAACATATTTCTCATTATGATAGTTTTGAATACACTGAATTTAAATACATGTGACTGCTTCACAGGATCCATTATTTATATTCATCAGGACCTAGCTATAATTATTATGAGGAACCAAAAAATCTTTTCCATACTGAGAAAGGATTAGCATGGGTTTTGGAAAGGAATCTGAGGATAAGAGAGAGTAACCTTCTCTTTTCTACTATAAGATGAAGGCTTGTTTGCACCACTGGCTCAGAATAGGGTGCCTCCAGGAAAGCAAAATAAAATTAAAGAGAATTCACCAATAATCTCCTGAAAATAACCCCCAAAGGAACATTCAGGAATGTAACAGTCAAAATTCATATATCCTCTGCCATGGAAAAAATAAAACAAGCATCCAGAAAAGTAGTTCAAATACAAAGGAACTATTGTCAAGTGCACACAAGACCTGCAACCTTCTACTTTAAATGAGAAGATATCTTAAAATATACATATTCCAAAAGCCAAAAAAAAAAAAAGTCATACAAGAAAGACTAAATCACCAAGGGAAACTAAGTTCTACGGGAATACTACAGGCGAGAAACACAAATCTTTAATAGAATAGGGAATTTGCAAGCATTTTTCATGAAAACATAGGAAATTGCCCTAGGCCAAGGCATGCCAGAGTGGGGTCAGTGTAAGAATGATCATTTTTTATGACAGTATAAGTTAAATATATAATTTTCACTTACTGTTTGTTTTGCACTATGCTCAGGCCTGGAGGAAGATAATAAATAGGTATATATGGTGTCATCCTCATTCTTTCCCTTTTTCCCAAGATTCAACTGAACTGCTTAGTATTCTAGGAGACCTTTCTCTGGAAAATGGTCTCTATGTCTTCAAATTTCTCATGAAGTTCTTCTGTTTTTTTCTGCTATACTTGCTTCATTTTCTCTTCTGTCAGATCTGTTTGCACACCAGTCTTTTCTCCTTTCCACACTCCCACTATAGGATTATAATCTTTTTAAGAGCAGAGCCAGGATTATATCTTTCCTTGTATCCACTGAGCCTTGGATTTAGATGTGACTTAATAAATTTTTGCTGTACTGAATTGCTTAAGCCTTAGGATGAGACATATCCTGTAAATAAAGAAAAAATAATACAGAAGACAGAATACAGTGCAAATATATGTGAGGAGAGTATGTGCTAAATGTGGTCAGAAGAAAGTTGGGAGGCTGGCTCAGCTTTCATGAGGATTTGGAAGCATACTTAAGCTTGTCCCTAGAGAATGAATGACTTTGAATAACTATTGAAAAGGAGACAACTTTACAGATGTGTGGGTTGTTTTTGTTTGTTTTTTGTTTGTTTGTTTTTGTAGTTTGTTTTTGTGGGGAGTGGAGCAGATTGCAAACAAAAGTGTAAAGTTAAGATTAGCATGACCATTCATTCCTCCAACAGGTATCTTTTCTCATTATCTGACAAATGGTTACCAGCAATATTCCCCTTTTGAGTCTAGACTAGGTGTTGTTGAGATAAAGTTCTTTTGACAGAGATAGTAGATTGCTTTTGGCCTGATGCTCCTGAATATCTGAGAGTGTATATTGGAACAGCTGTATCCAATCAATATTTACAAATGATTCTTTGAATAACCAAGAGAAAGGAAACAAATAAACCTTGTAACAAATACGAATAGCCAAACAAAATGAATTCACAGAGTGACAATGTCCAAACAGGTCTCTATAGCTTGTGTCCATCACCCCTTTGTCTGGACATTGGTAGCATTTTATTACAGCTCTTTCAACTTTGTTTTTCTTCATAATGTTGTTTGGCCTTCCTTACATATTTTTTTCTCCTGGTTCTACCTAGTTCACTCAGTGTCAGTTCATACTACTCAAGGTTCTCTGAAATTTTCTTTCATAGATTCTTATGCATAATAATATTCCATTACATTCATATCCCATAATTTGTTTAGCCATTCTCTAATTGACAAAGGGATAATTTAATGTATAGTTCTTTTCATTTTTACCCTTTTATCCTCTCCCTCCCCCCATAATTTAATTTTCATTAAATTTATCCTTCCCTGGAATTATCATTCCTTTTAATTCCCCCTTCCCCATCCATACTTTTTCCTCTGTAAAGTCTGACATTTCTATACCAAATCCTGTGTGTCTTCAATCATCATTTGTTTATTTCAGAAAAGAATGAGGTTTATATAATGGTATCCCATATGTTTGTATGCTCTTCTCACATATCTTAATTATGAGAAATTATAACTGCATTCTTTCTTCTTCCTTTCTACTCTAGTGTATTCTACTTTTAACCCATTCTTTTCTTTCTCCTCTTGTAACTCTCAGAAAAGAACCAAGCTACTCATCTGGATCTCTGTTTGTCTTAATAATTTTGTGAATACAATTTTGTGGCCTGCACTTTGCAGCACCAACCAAGATGGGAGAGCATGGAACGAATGAATAAATAATTGTGGACCAGGCAGAGATTGCATTCATATGTTTATTGCATGCTAAGCAAATCTCAAATAAGCATCTGAGGGTTAGGATTTATATACTGTAGCTGAAGCACTTACATCCTACTTTCTCATGGGAAACTTTACATAGTTTGCTACATAATGTACCTAACTTGCAACTTTGCTGGAGGCTACTCCTGTGGGACTCTTCCCAGCTTTCTTATCTCATGCATCACTACTTTATCTATATTGCCCTAGCTGCCAGGGTTTCAGGGACAGCCAGAATGTTCCAAGCCTCTCTTGCACACATTCTGAGATATAGTGGGTCCAGCAGGGTGGGAACAAGGCTCAAGGGAGTCCTTGTCCTGAATTTCCACCCATGGCAGCCCCCTCAGAGCTAACCATCAACATCACACCCTATACCATTTGAAGACTATAAGGACCTGAAAGGATAGTTGTTTCTTATTTCCATTAGAATGTTAGCACCACACCATCATACACCTCCTTCTTATTTGTCAAATAAACTTCCCTAGGCTTTTCTGGATTATTGTGTTGGTATTTCAAAATCTTACTCATTTCCTATGTTTTCATGAGAAATGCTTCCAAGTTCCCTATTCTATTAAAGATTTGTGTTTTCCAGCTGTAGTATTCCATGTAGGACTTAGTTTCCCTGGGCAATTTAGTCTTTCTTGAATGACTTTTTTTTTGGAATATTATATTTTAAGATATCTTCTATTTCAAGTAGAAGGTTGCATGTCTTGTGGGTACTTGACAATAGTTCCTTTATATTTGAACTGCTTTTCTGAATGTCTGTTTTATTTTTTCCATGGCAGAGGATATATGAATTTTGTTACATTCCCGAGACTTCCTTTTGGGATTACTTACTTTCAGGAGATTATTGGTAAATTCTCTTTAATTTTATTTTGCTTTCTGCTTCTAATAGATTTAGGAAGTTTTTATTTATGACTTCTTGAAATATAGTTTCCAGAGATTATTTTTAATCATGGTATTTAGGAAATCTAATAATTCTTAAATTATCTCTACTTGACCTGCTTTTCAGGGCAGTTTCTTTTCTTTTTTATAATAGCTGTTACCTTACATATTTTCAGTCTTTTGATTTTGTCCTAGTATTTCTTGCTGTTTCATCGGATGATTTATTTCTTATTGGTCTATTTTAGTTTTCATGGGTCCCATTTCTTGGGAAAGGCTTATTAGTTTCTCTTCTAAGGTACTTTTATTCTTCCCTCCAGAGTTTTTTTTTTTCCATAATCTCATTCAATTACTTCTAATTATTCATGTAGAATTGTGGAAAATCCATGGTTTCCTTTGAATCTCTCTTGATAGATGTTATGGTGTCAGAATTTTAATAATTTTTGATTCTACATGGTATTTTCTTTGATTTGCTCTTCTCTTCAGTTTAAGTTCCTAAACTAGGGCTGTGAGCTAGAGCTAGGTATTCACCCCAATAGCACTTTTTATTACAGTGATTAACTTTGCTGTGTCTTGTCTCACCCTGGTTCCTCTAGGTTCTTGTCCTGTTCATCTTCCACTGTTTGCTTCCCTCCCTGTGTCTTTTAGTTTGAGAATGTTGGATCTCCATTGACCTCTTTTAGCCCATTATGACAGAATTTTAGAGGTCTCAAAACCCAGCCCCGCCCCGCCCCCCCGGGGCTTGAGATGGCCCAGTTTTAAGCACTGTAACACCACAAAAGTTGTTACCAGGATAGTCCCTGCAGACTGTTGTTCCCTACTCCTGCTGGCATTAGGCAGAGACTTTATGGCTACCCATGGCCCAACTCTGGTCATGCTGGCACTAGCTTTATTTGAGGGAACCTCCTTTCCTATTGGCTGTGAGCAATGACTGGCTGACATTTTGTTTAATTCTGATGTAAAAGATGTAACTTATAATTCCTCACTGGATGTTCTTCTTTTTGAGGCAGTCAAGGTTAAATGACTTTGCCCAGGGTTGAACAGCTAGTTTTGTCTGAAGTCAAATTTGAACTCGGGTTCTCTCCATTCTAAGGCCAGGGCTCTATTCACTGTGCCACCTAGCTGCCCCTTATCACTGGATTTCTTGATCATTCTTAGGTCTAGTGTGAACTTCAGGGTTTTGCTGGAGTATACATGGTGAAGTTAAGCAACTTCATCCCCTCCAGGAAGCCATCTTATTAGAAAGCTCCGTTAAGAGGTGCTTTAGTTATGAACTTAAAAAACCTCAGCAAACATTGAAGGTTTGATATGACCTCCTACTATTTCCCCATTAATTACAGTATCGGAGGAATTTACATTACTATAATTTTGAATACTATGAATTTAAATACATACAACCATCTCACAGATCCATTATTGACACTCATAAGGCAGGACCATCAATAAATATTTATTTCTTTTGTTGTTGTTTTTTGGAGGGGGGAAGGTAGGGCAATTGGGGTTAAGTGACTTGCCCAAGGTCACACAGCTAGTTTTGTGTTAAGTGTCTGAGGCCGGATTTGAATTCAGGTCCTCCTGAGTCCAGGGACAGTGCTCTATTCACTGTGCCACCTAGCTGCCCCCATCAATAAATATTTCAATAAGCAAAAAGGAAAAAAGTGAATTTCATATTTAGATGTCAACTTCTATAAAATATTTTAAACATATGTAATTTTTTTAAAGAAATCAATGTTTATTTTCAATCAGAATTTTTCCAACACTATTAGAGCATCTGGGTTTTAAGACCACTCTGTAGTAGTTCCTACCCACTCAGTGGCCTGAGCAGTAGGAGCCGCAGACCAGTCCTCAGTAGCTGGCCAAGCACTCCAATCTTCGCTGGGGAACTGCTGAATGGGCACAGATGGCACCTGTACTTCCTAGGACCAATCAGCCACCTCTGGTTGAATAGCAGTGAATTCTGGGGCAGGTGCAGTCCATTCACCCTGAAACTCCTCCTTTGTCACTGCCTTCTCAGCTGTGGCCTGCTCTTCCTTTTCAATCTCCTCTGGATCCCTGTAGAAGTAAAGATCAGGCATAACCTCCCATGGGTGTTCCCGGGAGATGGTACCACGCATCCACAGGACTTCACGGGCCAGCATCCACCACATCAGACCCACAGAGTGAGCTCCCTTGTTTTTACATGGAATGGCAATGTCCACATAGAGAAGTGGGGAGTCTGTGTTGCACAGGGCAATGGTTGGGAGGTTAACATATGATGCTTCAGTCAGAGGCTAGTGATCTACCCGAGGATCAGTGACCACCAAGAGGCGAGGCTCCCTGAAAGCTACCTGGATCTGGTTGGTGAAGGTGCCCAGTGTGAAACGTCCAGCAATAGGTGTGGAGCCAGTGGCAGCAGCGAATTTCAGAACAGCTCTCTGGCCAGTGTTCCTGGATGAGATGACACTAACATCAGCTGGGTTTTAATGGCTACAATGGCATGTGCTGCCAGCAGAAGTTTTTCCCAAGTTCTCTTCAGATTAATGATGTAGATGCCATCACTCTTTCTTTTGTAAATATATTGTTCCATCTGGAAGTCCAGATTGGTGCCACCCAGATGGGTTCCTGCAGCCAGGAACTTGAGGAAATCCTCCTCCTTCATCTGCAGGACATCCAGGGCTCTGGACATTGTGAAAGTTTCCCTTTAAAGTTACAATGGAAACCGAGAACAACACCATATGGAACCCTCTTTGGGGCAGAGCGGAAAAGGCTGTAATTTTTTTTAGAAAAGTAATCCAGACACATGATTTTTCTGTGTCCCCTTTTGAAATTATTACTGTACTCTACAGGGTATTTTTAAATGTTCTATTAATACTCATTTCTTTTTTTTAATTTACATTTCTCCTATTACTCACCAATTCTCTACTATGCTCAAAATAAAACCTCTCTTAAAACTAAGTACAAAGGTAATTTTTTTTAAATTGCTAAGCTTTATTATTAAATCTACCTATACTTTGAAGGAATGAAGGTAGTTCACAATGACAGTTTTCCATTATTACTTAGTAGGAGGTATCACATTGATTTTTTTTGATATGACAAGACATAGATAACATTGACTCAAACTCTGATGTGTAAGACCCTCTAGACTTTTCCTATAGATGCCCACTCCCAGGTCTACAAAGGAGAGCTCAGTTCATACCCAAAGTCTCCTTTGGTTTATATTGCATTTGTGACTGTAGAAAAAAACAAAATCTGTCAATTCTGCAGGAAATGTAAAATTTTTACATCACATGGTTAATTAGAATTGCAAATATTAAACTAGAAGAGAGGTCTAGTCCAACTCTCATATTAGTATATGAGAAAATTGATGCTCAAAGAGAGCATCCATTCATTATTAATTGTTCTTATTTGTGCCTTGTTTAATAAATGTTTTACCATAAAAAGTTAATATGATTATGGTGATTAATTTTATGTAATTGAATAGTACACACTGGGGACTTGGGTGCTTCAGTGATGTTATTGAAGCATATCCATCCTGTACCAACATTACCTCTCATAAGTGCTATGAGAAAGTTGGTTATAATAGTATCACAATGTTGTTTCTTCTTTGGGAATCTCAGACCTGATAGCATCACTATAGATGGTTTGAGTGAGCCAGTCCAAAGAGCAAGATTGCTTTTCTATGCCAGATCTGGGCTACATTCATTAAAAGAAAAAAATAATAGTGCAAAACATTAAGCTCTACATTCACTAAGTTTTATGATCTTACATGATATGGGATTTTCCAAAAAGAACAGGAAACAATTACAGCCGAAGAGTATCTGTGGAGAAGGCTTCAGGAAGACTCACCCAAGTTCAGAGTCAATAACTGAAGTTAGGCCCCAGCCTGGTGTTCTTATTACATTATGATATCATCCCCTTAGTCAGTTTTGAAAATGTCTGAAAGACAAAAATGGTCAGAATCTGTTAGAAAGAATGATATTGTATATATTGAGGGATTTCTGGGGGTAAGAGGAAATTTTATGTTGGAGAAAGTAGTAAAGAAAAAATATTAAGTAAATTTGGAGAGGAAAATAAAGCATTTAAAGATGCAATCCTTGTATTAAAGGCCATTGCTATGGGACTCTCTCCTTATTCTGGGAGATGAATGCCAAGGAAAATTGGGAGAACTTGGTTCTCTTAAGGCCTTCGTCAAGTCTGAATCATTTTGAGTGTTCCTGCCTTCTAGCCAAGAGAGGGGAGATGGATGAGGCCAACTCCACCTCAGGAAAAGCCATGAGAGTATAGGGCAGTCTCCACCATGTATCTATCCCCACCTTGTTACACAAGAGATTTTGGAGAGTTTGTCCTTGGTTTCTCTGTGTGTGTCTGTCTCTGTGTCTGTCTTTTTCTCTCTTTGTCTCTGTCTCTGTCTCTTCTTTGCTGTCTTATTCATTGCCAATGGGAGCTCTTTTTCACCCTGTATTGTCTGTTAAGTATCCTCCTAAGTATGTCTTCTGAGTTCTGTTTGGCTATGATTTGGGTAAATGGGTTTCTTTATTATTCATTATGTGTGTCTGTTGTGAAGCTGGTATTTGTTGGGAAAGGGATCAAGCCTTGGATACAAAACGTGGGGTCCTTCTTTCCCCCCAAATGGCAAAACAATCAGAAGATTCAACTTGATCTTATCCCTTGGACTAACAATATTTAAGGGAGCAGATATATTTCTAATCTTGTACCTCCACTTTCTGAGGAGGGCTAAAATCAACCTTTTACACAATTTCTGCTTCTCTACTTACAAGAATTAAAATCTCTCTTAGGGGCTGAGGAGCAAAAGGTTAGAGATACAGAGAAGCCTTCCCTTTGAGTCACACCACACCCCCATACTACATGTGGGGGATGAGCATCTCAGAACACATGGACCTCCCAACAAATTTGGGACCCATTACAAAGAATTCCAAGTAATTACTAAATGGATTGGTTATAGATTGAAAACAAATATCAGGATATTCTATCAATGTACAATGAAATAAGCTATTCATGAACTGTTTGGTTAATAGGATCAATATCCCCATGCAGCCTGGAAAATGTTGACTCTAAAGTGTAGGAAACCATTTCAGATCTAAATCAAAACTGAAAGAAAAAGAATTAGAAGTTTTAGATATATTGAAATGTAACCCTCATGTAAGTCACCCCCTCACCCCGTCCTCTACCACTTGGGATTCTTTACCTGGTAACCATGAGAGAATGAGATACCCCTATGGAATGTTTTCATTGCATCTGTCCCTTATTTCAGAATCATATAAGGCTACAGGTTCTTTTATCCAGCTGTTAAAAAGCCCATTTTGCTAGAGTAAGAACCACCTCTTAAAAGGTACATAGGTCTACAAGTGTGTTGCATTGCCAAGAATTATTTGCACAGCTGGTTATCATTAGCCTCTAGTTTGAAGAATAAAGGAGATAAGAAACACAACTTTTAAAAACTTTTTCATCTCCCTTTACCAAGTCCAGCAATTTCACATGAATTTAGAAAACACATAGTCACCTTCCGTTTCACCAGAAAACAAATCAAAGGCAGAAAGACCCCTGAATTTTGAATGCTTCATTGGCTGTAAGAATCCCTATCAGGATAGAGAACAAAGAGAGAATGAAAATTAGATTTTTTTTCTATACTAGGTGTGCCTGCCTTTGGAATCTGGAAGACATTGGTTCAAATCTTGCCTTTTAACACATATATACTCTGTGAATAGAGGCCAATTACTTAATTTCTTAGTCCTCCAGAACACTTTGTTGGAGTGTGGGTTTGATTTGGGGTTTTCTTGGCAAAGATGCTGTAGTGTTTTGCCATTTCATTTTGTAGTTTATTTTACAGATGAAAAACTGAGGCAAACTTACCCAGGGTCACAGAGCTAGTTAGTTTGTGAGGTTGGTGTAAGGTAAATTTTAGTGTAATTAAGGTGGATTTTAGTGGGTTTAAAGTGGATTTTTGTTATTATTTCTTAAAGTTCAGTTTCCCAGGATCCATAACCATAACAATCTCTTGTTCCCAGATATTAGATATGAGTTCCCACAGTCATAGTTCAAAATATCTTCACCATGCTTGTGCAGTATTATATAATGATAAATATTATAAACATCCATTTCGACAGCACAGTGAGATACAGAGATGAGATGATGTAAACTTGAGAGGCTATTGCTGGCAATATGTCTTCTTTGTCTGTTGCTGCTATAAAATGGGTAGTCACTGGTCAGTGAACTGGATACCTTAGGAGAATGCACTAATGCTGGGTGTGCTCAACTGACCCTCACTGAAGCTTAGGGTGAACCTTAGGGTTGAGTGTACAGAAGCTATGCATGCCTTGATCAGCCCCCATCAAGGTTTGGGGGGAATTTATGTTTGCCTCAATTGACCCCCATTGAGGCTTGAGGGGGATTTAAGGGATGCACAGGTAGGGCCTGTCTTGATTGACCCCTTTGAGACATAGGGGTAGTTACTCCCCCTTCTCACCAGCCCCTGTGAGAAGGGTGATTAGGAAATGCTGTAGGAGTTTGTGCTCCCATTTTCAGCAACCTTTCTAAGAAAACTAGACTAGAATAAAGTACGATTATTAACCCCTTCTTAGTGTCTTTCCTGTCTGACCAGATCGAGTGAACCTGTACTAGCAGCCCTCCTGTGTGCTGTTAATTTGTCTTACAGTTAGATTTAAACTCTCAAAGTTCAGTCTTCCTAACTCCAGATCCTGCATTCTATCCACTGTGCCACGTAGACACCCCACAGGCTGCTTAGTGAGTTGTTGAAGATCACATGGGAGGAAGGTACAGATGTAGGATTAAACCTCAAATATCCCATTCTCCCATTTTTGGATTTCTTCCTCTTCATATTATACTCTCACTTATCTACAAAGGTTTAAATTTCTGTGGGAAAATTAAAATTGCTAATTACCTTTAGCATAGCTATATGTATTAAAATTAGAGATAGAAAGATTGAAGAAATATCAATGAAGATTTTTACTGATGAGTACCCTGTATTCCAGTTTTTTACCATGACAAACATGAAATGATTCACGAAATAAGAACAAAGCACTGACTAATGAAAAACAAAAAGAAAACAAAACAAAACAAAAATTTATGTTTTCATATGTTCAGGATCCTTGGGAAGGCATAGTTAATGTCCCTGATTTCAACCAAAAATATTACTTTATTTTCAGTTTTTCTTTTTAGTAATTTATGAGATTATTATTCATGGGAACTCCAGTCTTTAAAAGATATCTTTTTATTTTTTTTCAAAACAATCTCAATAATTCAAGGCAACAAATATTTACTAGCTTCTAGGTAAGAAAAAAATAAAATGAGAAAAACATGGTTCTTATATTTCAAGGATAACATAAGTGAGGAGTAAATAAAATTGAAGGCAACTTATGATAAATTCAATTAAAAGTATAAAACAAAGTTTCTAGAACATACAAAGGAAAGAAAAATAATATCCATTTAAGAAACACAGATCTTTACCTTCACAGTAGAAGATCCTTCATGGAAGAGGGATAATTTGGGTTCAATCTTTAATAGTGGGAAGCATTTTGACAGATGAATATTGGGGGGAAAGCAAGATGGATCAGATGAAACAAAAGCTGATGCCCAGGCATAGAATATATAAACACATGGGGCATCTGCAATCAACTAAATTAAGTTGAAAGTGCAATCTATAGAGAAAAGGATATCATCTGTGATTTTATAAACCATGAAGACAAAAATTATGTCTTCTCTAGTCAATCAATAGTCATTTATTAAGTGCCTAATGTGTGCCAGGTATTGTGTTAAGTACTGGAAATATAAAAAAAAGCCCCCCAGCAGGCTCTGCTTTCCAGGGGCATCCAGTCTAATGGGCAAGACAATATACAAAGAACTATGTACTAACAAAGAATATGGGTTGTTTTTTTTTTAATAGCCTCAGGGGGACAGTACTAAAAGGAGGACTTGGGGAATGTTCTTGTAGAAGGTGAGGCTTTAGCTTGAAAGAAATCAAGGATGCTAGGAGGCAGAAATGAAAAGTGAAAGCTTTTTAGAAATGAGGGAGAGCTAGTACAATTTTTCCTTGAGATATAGAAGATCTTGTTTAAGAGCAAGGAGGGAAGTGTCAATGGAATACAGAGTTTGTGGAGGAGAGCAGGATATCAGAAGACTTATGTTGTAAGGAAGGAAAGGGGCCAGGTTTTGAACGGCTTTAAAAGTCAAACCAAAGATTTTAGTAAGCCCAGGAACTCTTTTGTTTTCCTTCTTTATACCCAGTGCCTAGTTCAGTGTCTTGCATATAAGAATTATTTAATAATTTCTTGTTGAATTGTACATGTGTTTGTATCTCCCTCAGCATCTAGTACAGGACCTTGGTGTTACTTGAATTGAATTTTAAAATGCCATTATGTTTTTCTGGTCAGCACCTCAAGGAGGAGAGGTGATAGAGGTAATATTTTGGACAGATTGTCAGTCATCCACTTAATATTGATTGATGCTGACTGTGTGCAGAGCATTATATATATATATATATATATATATATATATAAAACTTTGTGAAATCCATATAAAAATGTTCAGTATTGATTTAAAAGGTAGTCATTTCATTGTTGAAAACCCACAAGGATAACAACTCTCAATACACATATTTTCCTCTTTTTAACTAAGTAAGCTTCCTTTAGTCATATATATATATAGTTCTACTGCTGAGAAGCTAAGTAGTTAACCTCCCTGTGGGCTTACTGAGGCCATGCCACTTATACATGACATGAAACTGCTTTCATGAATAAGAATTGCATCAACATATATTTTTCTGACGCTTTATGAAATTTTTATCACCTCAAAAATGTTTAACAATTCATTTTTACCTATTCCTCCCTTCTACTTGCGACTTTTTAACAAGTCTCTAGAGAAGGCAAAATCTAACTTTGGGTTACTCACACACTCCCCATCCCCTAAGCTGCCTGTCGTGTACTGTTAACAGAAACTATAGCATGCAGGTTTCTGTGATTATTTAGTGCTTATTGGCACACACTCACTACCTTGTTTCTTTCATCTCAAAAATGTCCTAAAGCCAAATAATCCTAACTACAGAATTGGTTCATCTTAAACATCCTAAGTTTCATAGTTTTGCAGAGAAGTTAATTAAGATAAATTTAGCTTAAGTTATTATTCTTGTTTTGGTATAGACCTATAATTTCACCAATATAGACAACTCCCTAATTGTCTCTCCATCCACCAATACAAGTTTTTATTCATTTGTATAATCTCAAAATTGTCTTTCAGTATGTAGAAAGTAGTTGACAAGCCACAAAACAATTTTCAATTATTGGTATATATGAACAAATAAGCTGCTATTTCTTTCTAATTTCAGACATTTTAATGCAACATTTTATTTCCTCTTTTCATATAAAAGAATATAATTTACCCCAACATTCTTTAAAAAAAAATACACACACACACGCACATATATGCGTATTCAACATTCACTTTCATAAGATTTTGATTACTTTTTTTTTCTCCTTCCCTCCTTCCTCCCCACCCCAACACAGCAGAGAATCTGATTTGGGTTGTACATGTACAATCATATTAAACATATTTCCATATTAGTAATGTTGTGAAAGAAGAATCAGAACAAAAGGGAAAAACTAAGAGAAAGAAAAATAAATGAAAATACTATGCTTTGATATGCATTCAGACTCCATAGTTCTTTCTCTGGATGTGAATAGTATTTTTAATCATGAGTCTTTTGGAGTTGTGTTAGATCATTGTGTTGCTGAGAAAAGCTAAGTCTATCAAAGTTGCTTCTCACACAATTTTGCTGTTTCTGTTTACACTATTCTCCTGGTTCTGCTCACTTTACTCCAGCATCAGGTCATGGAAATTTTCCCAGGTCTTTCTGAAATCTTCGTGCTCATAATTTCTTATGGTACAGTATTCTTCCATTACTTTTATGTACCACAATTTATTTAGTCATTCCCCAACTGATGGGCATTCCCTCAATTTCTAATTCTTTGCCACCATAAGAAGAGTTGCTATATGTGTGTGTGTATGTGTATACATATATATTATATATTTTATATGTGGGTCTTTTCACTTTCATATGACCTCTTCGGGATACAGACCTAGTAGCTGCATTACTGGATCAAAGGATATGCATAGTTTTGTAGAACTTTGGGCATATTTATAAATTGATCTTTAGAATGGTTGGATCAGTTCACAACTCCACCAATAATGCATTAATGTCCCAGTTTTCCTGTATCTTCTCCAACATTTATCATTTTCCTTTTTGTCATATTAGCTAATCTGATAGGTAAGTAGTGGTACCTCAGAGTAGTTTTAATTTGCATATCTCTAATCAATAGTGATTTAGAACATTTTTTTTTCATATGACTATAGATAGATAGCTTTAATTTCTCTATCTGAAAACTCCCTGTTTATATCCTTTGATCTTTTATCAATTGGGGAATTATTGTATTCTTATAAATTTGACTCAGTTCTCTATATAGTTTATGAATGAGGCCTTTATCAGAAACTATGGCTATGAAAATCGTTTCCTGGTTTTCTGTTTCCTTTCTGATCTTGATTGCATGAGCTTTGTTTGTGTAAAAGCTTTTTAATGTAATGTAATCAAAACTATCCATTTTGCATTTCATAATGCTCTCTCTTTTTTGGTGATAAACTCCTCTTTTCTACATATATCTGACAGGTAAACTTTTCCTTGGTCTCCTATTTTGCTTATGGTATCACCCTTTATGTCTAAATCATGTATGCATTTTTACCTTATCTTGGTATGTGGTATAAAATGTTGATCTGTGCCTTGTTTCTGTCATACAATTTTCCAGTTTTCCCAGTAGATTTCTTATCCCAGAAGCTGGAGTCTTTGGGTTTTTCAGACATTAGATTAGTATAGTCATTGACTACCAGGTCTTATGTACGTAACCTATTTCACTGATCCACTGCTCTTATTTCTTAGCCAGTAACAAACAGTTTTGATTACTGCTGCTTCCTTAAATAGTTTTCGATGTGGTATGGTTAGGCCACCTTCCTTTTTATTTATTTTTTTCATTAATTCCCTTGCTCTTCTTGACCTTTTGTTTTTCCTGATGTACCCCAAAGATTCTGTATGTTTTCTGATAAGGGGACTAGTTTACTCCAATTTGGACCTTTAAGAAGAATTGCAATGCTCTTAAGGTTTCCCTCAACCAGCCATGCTAACTTGACTGTTCTCTCTGTGAGATGCCTCTTTTCTTGTTTCATCTATCTGTTGAATTAACTTAGGAGGTTGAGGTTAAGCCTTCAAACTCTCAAAAATTAAGTTGTCACTGTTGTAAGGCAGAGATACAGTAGTCACAGATAATGTTTGGGTTAATTCTCCCCAACACACACACACACACACACACACACACATCTTCATCCAGCCACACCAATAGAACCTTTCCATAAACTGTGTTACCTAGTTTGCCTTTTGTAATAAACTGAGAGAAACTGTATTTCCTTGATCTAGGCGGACACATTGTTTACCTGAACCTACAACCTTAGACTATTTGTTGTTTGTTTTTTCTCAAATAAGAAACCCTTCCAAGAAAAAGGACCTTGTTTAGTGTCCTTGTTTTTGAAATAAGCTCCATAAACTACATTAAATCAGTGACTACACGTAAAATCTAGGGTGAATTAGTCCAACTTTCTCTTGGGCAGTTTGCTTTTTCTAGTTTGGTGGGAGAATTGTAATTTTTTGGTTCCAATAGGATTTCCTCAGCCTTTTTTGGTTGATCTCCTCAACCTTCAATATGGTTGGCTCAAAATTTGCAGGAGTCCAGCAATAAAAGTCTGAAAAAAAGACCTGTTTTTAATTAGTTGTAGGTATAACCAAATAATGTATATGTGTAAACAAATAATATGTAATCAAGACAAAAGTGGAGAGAGTGTTGGTGCATGAATTTGTTTGCAGATGATTGTGCATTCAACAGCAGCCTGTGAAGCTGAGATGAAACAAAGTATAAATGGACTCTCTGCTGTTTGTGCTAATTTTGGCCTAACAATTAACACCAAGAAAACAAAGGTGCTCCATCAACCAGCACCACAGCAAACATATGTGGAAATATCAATTATAGGAAATGGAGAAGTTCTGAATGTTGTGAATAAATTCACTTACCTTGGCAGTATACTTTGCAGAGATGTACACATTAATGATGAGGTTGATACATGCATTGCCAGAGCTAGCTCAGTATTTGGGATGCTCCAAAGGGAAGAGTGGGACATAGGAGACTACCAAACAGAAGCTGTACAGAGTTCTTGTTTTTTGTTTTGTTTTGTTTTTGTTTTTGTTTTTGTTTTTGTTTTGCTTTTTGGAGGACAATTGGGGTTAAGCAACTTGCCCAAGGTCACACGGCTAGGTTTTTGTTTGTGTGCATTAAGTGTCTGAGGCGGAATCCGAACTCAGTTCCTTCTGACTCCAGGGCCGGTGCTCTACTCACTGCGCCACCTACCTGCCCCCGTGTTCTTGTGCTGACCTCATTGTTGCATGCCTGTAAAACCTGGGTAGTATACCAGCACCATGCCAGGAAACTGAATCGCTTCTGTTTCAACTTTCTTAGGAAGATTGTGAAGATCATCTGGCAGGAAAAGATACCAAACAAGAATGTCCTTTCTCAATTTAAACTGCCAAATATTCAAACTCTACTGCAGGGAGTGTAACTCCAATGGGCTGGCCACACTGTTCAAATGCCAAAAGTATTCTTGCCTAAAAGACTATTTTATGGAGTACTCACATAGAGCTTACATAAATGTCCAAGAAAAAATGATACAAAGACACTCTCAAGGTCTCTCATAAGAACTCTGGAATTGATTGCATTACATGGGAGACACTGGCATAGGAGTGCCCAGCATGACATGCTTTTCTTAGAGAAGGCGCTGTGCTCTATGAGCAAAGCAGAGTTGAAATAGCTCAAAAGAAATGAGTTGCACAAATTTAGAGAATCCACCCCAGATGTTCATATGGACAATTTGTTCCTGACCTGGAGTAGAATATTCTGAGCTTATATTGTCCTGCCCAGCCACAGTTGGACACACTGTAACATGACTCTAACATAGTGATGTCATTTTGGTCTTCTTCAAGAATGAAGGACAACAACCACATGTAAGCAAATAAAATGTTCTTTTTTTGTTTAGTAGAATATAGTTTAATAAGCAACTTTGGGTTACTCAGACTTTTCCATCCCCTAAGCTCCCAGTTGTGCATGGTAACAGAAACTATAGCACACAGGTTTCCGTGATCATTTAGCTCTACCTAGCACATGTTTATCTGACTGAACTAGATACACCACCAAAGCCATGCTCTAAAGGCTAACCTGTCCGGAAATCCTATTCAGTTGACAGCATTATAAAGTTCCTAAAATTTGGCCAAATAAATAAATTTCATGGACTACACAGATGATGGTGATGATGATGGTAGCATTTCTGTAGCTCATGAAGTTTTTCAAAGCATCTTATTTAGATTGTCTCATTTTATTTTTACAGAAAGCTTGAGAGGTAGGTGATATTTTGAATTCCATTTTTATGGATAAGGAAACTGAAGCTTATGTCAAATGATTTGGTCAGGGTCATAGATCTGATAAGTGCCTAAGGCAGATCTTAAACTTGACTCCATGTCAAACATTTTATCTTTTGACATCTAGCTGACTTAAAGTGAAATGTTGGCATAGCATAGGCATAGGAAAATACCTCAAATTTAGTTTAATCCCAAGGAATTGCTTCTAAATACATTGACTTTGTTTCATAAATGAAATAGATATTTCTCAACAAATTAAAATTTAAAATCTAATAAAAGCTTAGATGAGTAGATTTATCTCCTGCCTTCTCAACTTGTTATAAAATTCAGGATTTTATAAAACAACTTGTTTATCAATCTCTTAAAGCTTTGAAAGCTGTTGTTCTATGACTAATGAAACAGATAATTATGCTTTCCGTTGCCAATTAACAAATCAGTCCTAAAACCACCCTCCTACTGAGAAACCTAGTTTTGAAAGGTGACTGTTCAGTATGAACAAAATGCTTTCATTTATTTCTGTTTAAGATGAACAGTCTCCAAACAATTTTTTCTTTTAATTTGCAAATTCACTTCTGCAAAAACACCTCCCTTTTTAAGGGAAGTCAAACATGTTCTGTAATTGTGATGTACTACATATTTAAATTTTTATGGTTAAATTACAAATTCAGCTTGATGTTCTTCTGGACATTTACAACATGTTTTAACTTAAAAGTGTTATTCTTTTTCATGACAAGAGCAATAAGCGTCTTTGAAAATAGATTTCTGTGGAGTTTAGTGGAGACTAAAAGTGATCTTTCCAATTGGGAATAATGTATTAATTTCTAAACACAGTTTTGTAAGATATCTGAACAGCAAATTATAGCTGTCAAATGTTTTACTCTTGTCTTTGTAATTCATATATTGGAGAATCCTACTCATTTTCCTCTATATTTTCATCAGATGGGATGAAAATATGAATGCAGAAAGACAAATATTAAAATATAATAAATATTCATTTCATTAACACACATATTTATGACAGTATTTGTAAAAATCAAGATTTTTCCCAATTCCGTTTTAAAGTATCTTTCTACAAAGAAAAATTAGCTTTGAAAGAACAGGTAGAAGGCTATAATATGGCTACAAAATAAATTTATCTTCAAATTTGGGTCCAACCTTCCCCTCTAACTTTATCTCCATTAATAGTACCTTCTGTTTCTTTCCAATGATCCAGGCAAATGGAGTTATTTATTCCTTGAACCTCTATGATTTCTCTCCTCTTTGCCAGTGTTCACACTGACTCACTCCACTAATCATACACTCTCTGCTTATATTTTTCCCAAGTTTTTTTTCCCCAAGTTTCAAGATATATTTGAGAAGTAAATTTAATTCAACTGAAGTCAATAAGCACTTAATAACTCCCTACTATATATTAGGTTTTTTTTCAATCCCCAAGAATTTTGTCCTTGTTATTGAATTATTAAACTTCACTTTCTGTCTTACAGTATTCGTTTCCCTGCTTGACCCCAAACTTTGGGAAGGTAAAGACCATTATACTCCTTTTTCACCATGGTACAGAACAAAGTCCTATGCTCATACTAAGAACTCAATAAATATTTACTGAATAATAGCTCATTTTTGCCATGGCATTACCTGGCATCAAAATGGCACATTAATCTTGGAATTAAAACATCTTTGTTTAAATCCTGCCTGGAAAAGTTCTTTGTTACATCATCCTGGGCAACTTATTAAACCTTGCCCAGGCTACATTTCTTCTCTCACATGTACAAGATGACAATCTTCCTCAAGAGCAGGCTGGTTACATCTCCTGCTCTGGGTTTTGAGGTACCCTGAAGTATTGTGGTGCCACTTTAACCCAGCTTGTGCTTCTACCAGTTGTTTTTGTCATAGGCCTATGACTAACAACTTGGATTCATCTATTCATGTAACTCCATGTATCTTTATTTTTTTAACTAAGGATATTTACTTCAAAAATATCACAAGAAAAAAAAATACAAGCTGGTCACTCCCATATTACCTTGGTTGTGGGCTGTGTGTTTTTCTGCTGGAACAGGGTCCAAAAGATCACTCCTTGTTTCTTGGAACATTGATACTGGTTTAACACACAGTTAATATTCTGACAACACACAGTCAATATTCCAATACCCAGAGTCTTGTGGCTTATTCTCCTGAACAAACCAAGGTACCTATGCCTAGAATGGAAGAGAATGAGCAAAAAAGGACCAAGGAACAAAGATTGGTCTCTCAAGGCCAAATAGGGGGGGAAAAGGCCCTGTAACCCTTCCTTACATCACAGTCTCTCAACAGATGCTGTGAGTAGAGGAATCTGCTTGCTCCTCTGGATATGAATGCAGTAAAGAAAGTCTTAATTGAAGCTGACTTTGATTTTCCTGAAGCAGTCAACAGTTGGAAGAGCTATTTGGAAAAGGCCTAGTTCTAACCATTATGTCAGCTAACTAGAACCAGTTTCAAAATGTCCAGGCATCTTTCATGGTGTTCCTAGGCAAATCATTTACAATCCATCTTGGTTCTTTGTAAAGCCACTCCCTAGAGTCCTCCATTTAGAGAAACACAAACTGCTTCCTAGAGTCCTTCCCATTGAGATACCATCACTGATTGCACTTCATGTGAAGAATAGCCTATAGCACTTACCTCATAGGACTGTTAAGAGTATCAAATGAGATAAAATAAGAAAAGTACTTTGCAAATGCTAAAGTATTATAGAAGTTCTAGTTAAGTTCTAGGCTAATTCTATAGCACTTTAAAATTTATGAAGAATTTATCTCATGAGGATGGTGGCATAGGGCTTATTCTACTCATTATGTAGAAATTGAAGCTAGAGCCCATTAACAAGAAATGTTGACTTGCTTGTTTTTTTTTCCCCACAGTGTCAAATTGAAATACTTGTTTTCCTCTGTTTTGTTTTTTTAAATGAGAAAAAATTTTTAAAAGTATTAAAAGAGAGATTAGAAGCCATGTCTCCTTATTTTTAGTTCTATTGTTCCTTTCACTATAATGCATTTTTATTCATGAATAAATGAATGAATGGAAAATTGCTAGATAGTAATATATTTTTAATAAATCTTTCCTCTTGGGGTTTCTGGAGGAGCCAAAATGGTAAAGCAGAAAAACACTCATTGAGCTCTCTCAACATTCCTCTCCAAATGACTTTAAAATAACACCTCAAATTGAATTCTGGATTGGAAGAGCCAACAAAAGGTCAGAATGAGACATTATTGCAGTCAAGATAATAGAGGAGGTTGGAAAGGGATATCTGTGACAGCGGAGGGGTGGAGAAGAGGCTAGGCCCAACCACACATGGGTGAAATACAAATGGTGGAACTAGATGATTGTGATAAAAGTAGTCTCAGCTTTGGGAGCTTTCAAGGTAAACACATTAAAGGGACCTAGCAAGTGGTCAGAAAGAGATTTCAGGAGTCCCCTGTAAGAACACTGGATAGAGGACCAGATGGTGTTTGGCAAATCCATTGCCTATATCAATTCTGTGTCACAGTTCAAGGGCAGAGAGGAATGCTTTCAATCAAGAGGGAGTGGAAGTCCTGAGGGGCAGTATCACTTCCAGTCAAAGGGAGGAAGGTATCTGAGGAGTAATATCAATTGAAATTCCAAGGGATCAGAGCTTAGACCAAGAGATCAGTGAATATACCTCTCCCCAGATGATATCTCCTTGGAAGCACCAAAATCCCAGAACAAACCCTGAAAACAGCAATGCAAAAAAACCAAAACAAAACCCTGAGGCTTAAAGACAGGATGCTCCCCCCCCACACACACACACATACCATAAAGAGAACAGAACCAACATTAATAATTGGAGAAATATTCATTGTTCATAGATAGACTGAGCCAACATAGTAAAAATGACACTAAGAAAGATAGCAATGGGTCAGGGGACTAGATTAGATACATAAAATCTAATAGTAAATGTCTGTAGTAATATATTATTTGATCAACCCAAAGAGTCAAATTTTGGGACAAGAACTAAACATTTGACAAAAATTTCTGGAAAAACTAGAGAACACTTTAGCAGAAATTAGGCATAGAACATCTCACACCACATATCAAGAGAAGGTCAAAATGTCATTTAGACAAAGGACATTCAGACATAAGTAAATTAGGCGAGTATGAAAAATATACCTGTCAAATCTATGAATAAGGTAAGAGTTTATGACCACACAAGAGATAGAGATCATCAAAGGAAGTAAAATAAATATATTTGAATACATAAATTAAAAAAAAAAACTTTTTCACAAACAAATCTTATGTAGCCAGAATTAGAAGGAAAACAGAGAAGTAGGATAAAATACATCAAGTTTCTCACATGAAGGCTTTATTTCTCAAATACAGAGGGAACTAAGCCAAAGTTATAAAAATAAGAGTCATTCCAGAGTTGATAAATGGTCATAGGATATGAATAGGCAGTTTTCAGAAGAAATCAGAGCTACAGTCACATAAAAATACTCTAAATTCCAATTGATTAGGGAAGTACAAATTAAAAACAAACTCATATAATACTTCATACCTTTCAGATTGGTTAAAATGAAAGGAAATAATAAGGAAATAAAAGGAAAATAAATGCTGGAATGGACTTGCAAAAATTGAAACACTAATGCACCATTGGTGAAGCTGTGAACTAGTCCAACTACTCTGGAGCACAATTTGGAACTATGTTCTAAAGGGTGTTAAATGGTGCATACCTTGGACCCAGCAATACCATTACTATCTCTATATCTCAAAGAGATAAAATAAAAAGGGAAAGGACTTATTTATGCAAAAATATTTATAACAGCTCTTTTTGTAGCAGCAAAGAATTGAAAATTGAGGGAATGTCCATTGGCTGGGAAGAGGCAGAACAAGTTGTGCTTTATGATTGTGATGAAATAATGTTATGTTGTAAGGAATAAAGGGGATGGTTTTAGAAAAACAAACAAAAACCTAGGGAGACTTGTACAAACTTATGCAAAGTGAACAGAATCAGGGTCACATTATAGATAGCAACAGCAGCATTGTAAGAATGATCAACTGTGAAAGACTCAGCTACTCTCATTAAGATAAGGATCCAAGACAAATCAGAAGAACCCATGATAAAAAATGCTATGCACCTCCAGAAGGAGAAATCAACAACTCTGAATACATATTGAAGAATACTGTTGTTGTTGCTGTTCTTTTGCTTTCTTTATATTTATTGTTACTTTGATTGTGTTTTCTTTTGCAATTTGCACAATATTGAAATATATTTGACATGAATTTATATGCACAATCAAAAATAAAGTGATTGTGTTCTCAAGAAGAGGAAGGTAGCAGGAAGGAGAGAAAGAAATTGGAACTCAAATTTTTGTTAAATGACTATACAAATTATTGCTATGTAATTGGGAAATATTTTTAAGATATAAGTATTTTTATTAAATCTCTTCTCTTGATCACATGACAACAGTATCCAAGTGTTTCTGTTATTAAGAAGATAGCATGTATAAACAAGCAAAAATATTAATTTCCTACAAATTATAATTTGCTTTTATCTCACTTCATTTATTGTAATTAGTTAATCACACTCCAGGACACACATCTTTCTCAGACATAATAAATGTCTTCACTTACCAGATGATAATTCATTTAGCTCCTTTTGCTTGAAGACCTGCACTTAATATTCCTCAGGCTGTGAACTTTTAATTGAGAAAAGGGATCATATGCTTTCATGAAGAAGCCAATACCTTAAGCCTTAGCCAGCCTGGAAGAATTCACAAGACAATCGATGATATTTTCATCTATTTAATATCAACCTGATGATAGAGAGTGACCCATTTTTTTCCTGAAGATGCTGTTGCTGCTGGGTTTATCTGTTTTATCAAAAAAAAAAAATCAAACAAGAAACCCCAGTGTAACCATAACCTGAAGATTAATCATTCACTCTTCAAAGTTCTGTATTGTATAGCATAACTACCTGCAGGAGCTGCTCATAGGTCATATCCCACTTCCTACTGGCTTAAGAATTTTGACCTGCTCTATTTCTGAGCTGGTCTGGCTTGTCCATCATTATGCAATGTGCTAATGCTAAACTTATTGAAGCCATCTAATCACTGTCACCTGTGGCTCCAAGAAACTGTAGCATATGCAGTGGCCACACCTTGATAAAACCTAATCAGCTAGGTTGAAAGTAACCAACAGACCTCCATGTGAGGTTGGGTTCTGTTATTCATTATATAATCATTTCAGACTTATTTACATATGACTATATTTCATAGTTCTGACATCATAATGCCAGTCTGTAATATAAATCTGATGAAGTTTTTTTTTTTAAGGTGGCATGCCCCCTTCCTTATGCTTACCACATGAATAGATAGGTTATTTTCCAGGAAAAGTGGCTTGTGTTATAACTTTTAATGCCAGGAAATGGTGAGAAAAAAATGACAAAAAATATATTGTTGCTTAGGTCAACATTTCCCATATAATGGGGCTACTTGAATCATAGCATAAAATAACTGTTCTGCTTCATGTGATTTTCATATTCATGTAAAATTGCCTCTACTTCCCTATAGGCAAAAGTCTTATACAACTATTTGTTACATATTTGAATGAGGCTGTGAAGCAAAATATTACTAAGCCTCTGGCTTCTTTTATACAGTTAAAAACGTATATTGAATGTGAGAAACAGCATTGTGACAGAGTGATTTCTTTTACAATACCCATCCCATTTCACTTTTTTAAATCATTCAGTAAATCCTTCCTCAGGCTAAAGATATCTCAGAGGGCTGTAATCTCTGAGTCTGTATGCCCATGACTAGAAACTAGTTCTCTAGGTGTGGTCATCTCACAGTAAAAACTGACCTACAGAGCACAACTATTGCCCTCCCACGATTTCATGAGCCGAGGTGCTTCAAATAAGGAAAGTATTTCCAAAGGTAGTCTCAGACCATAGTACTAAAAACCCATTCCATAGGGAGATAAGTAAATTAAACACAGCAGTTTCCATTGTGCCCGTAAGCAAATTGGAAGATGGTGCAGACTAGAGACTGTCAGTTTACTCTATTCCATTCTATTCTCAGTGTTAAATAAAGTTGAATACTCTACAAAACCACTGAGGGGCCTTCCAGGGGAATCTCAAAACATTATTCTAGCCCCTGGGTTCCATAGCAAGGTTCAAATTGGAAAATAATAAATGTGACCCATGTGGAGACAGAAAAGGCATGCCTCACTATGATGGCTACCTTCTCCTAATAATCCTCAACAAACTCCATTCTGTCCTGTACAGGCATGCTATCACGATGTCTGATTCTATGCTCCTCTAAATAATTTCTTTATACAAAATACAAAAACATGTTTGTGAGGAGGACCCCTAAAAGGACCAAAGATTGAAAAAGGAAGGAGCCACTTCTTAGAGTGCTTACTTCATTACAATATACGTGGAAGTCTAATAATACTGAGCCTCTTTTAATTTCTACTAGCTGCCCAATATTTACTTTGAAATTCTAAATGTTTTAAGGGTCTCTTATACAACACCACTGACATATAGTAAACTAGTGTTGCAGCAAGCACTCCAGCATCCCCAGGGTAGCTGCCAACATAGGTTCTTAGATCTGCTTTTCTAAAGGAAAGCAACTCAAAATGGGTTAACAATCTTGCTTTAATCAATCAAACATATCACTTACCTAGTTCAGGGGAAAAAGTCAGCACCCTGAGCTTCAAAGTATACAGACAGAAGTTACAAGCAAAAGTTACAAGAAGACAGAGAAATATTTCAAGCAGACAGGCCTCCAACTGTCTGATCATTACATCCATACCTAGTCACAGTTACCAGAGAGGGTAGCATCAACATCTGGGTTTTCAAAGCCAGGGGGCTCAACAGCTGCCCAGAGTCTTGTCTGGTCAAATCACACAACACTTCTCAAAGTGAGCCCCAAAACAAAGCTTCACATCAGGGTTTATATAGCTTTCTCCTAGCTCAGAGAATGTCACAACCCTCTTGACCCACTACCCAATCAAAAAGCATTCCTGAAAACCAAGCCTCCTGCCACAGGCTCCAGGTGCACTTAAGTCTATCAAAGGGCCTAGGGGCAAGGAAGATCTTAAATTTCTATTCCCATAATATTGGGTCCCAAGAACTTTCATGCTCATAGCATAGGCAATTTACATTTGAATTAGCATTAATATATCTTTAGGTACAACATAATCCTCACAAAATAGAGACATCACATTTTTTTTACCAAAGTAGCCATAGGGCCTTAAACAAACACAAAGTACATTCAGGTGCATCTCTTCAACAGAAAACAAAAATGTCCAAATAAAGTTCTCTTGGGGGTAGGGGGGTATCCTTCCCCCCACACTGCCCTTGCAGGCTTAGCAACAGGGTGGGGTCCTTGGGTGTCCATGACAATTCACGCCACCTACCATAGACACAAGTCCATCCTCCTCCCCTGGGTCCCAAACTGTGGGATGCAGCAAGAAAACACTCCTGCCTTGCCACACAGTCCTAATCTTGTCCTGTAGCTGAATTCCAAACTCCTGGGTTCCTTCTCCCACAGGAGGCCACTCCTGCCTTCAGCCCCAGTCCTATTTCTGCTCTCCGCTCAGCGATGTCAGAATGCAGGCTGTTCTTCTCCGCTGTCCTATGGCTCCACAGAGTCACAGCTACCACAACTGGGAAACAAACAATTATCCCAGCCCCCATACTTTCCTTTTACTCTGCAGATCCTGTTCGTGATGCCATTTGTAAGAGCACTGTACTCAGAAACACCTGGTTTGGCGGGGTACAATTTACATTGTTTAGAGGATTTTTGGTTGGACAGAAAAGAAATAAGAAAAATCCCCACTGTAATATGCATAAGAATCCCATCCTCATAGCCAAATGTATCAACAATGCATTAGTCACAATGCCTTTGGTAACTATAAATATGCTGATATGGTTATAAATCATAAAATATACCAGGGTCTCTACATGGGGAATAAAGCTAGAACATTTATTCAAATACCAGAAAACTGAGTCCCAAAACCAGAAGGTCAAAGCCATAACAATAGCTATGAAGTTGGCACATGTAGTTAATGTAGTAAACACCCACATTCTCAAGCTTTCAAAACAGAACAGGCTACCTCAGGCAAAGATCCTCTTCTCCCCACTCATGGCAACTGCTCAGTGTCCACGAAGCATGCTCCCAGCAGTGGCAGCAGCAGCAGCAGTGTGGTGGTGGTGGCAGAGTGAACCCCTTTCTTTTGAGCCAGCCAGAATTTCTGCTAAGGAGTCCTGCTGAGGACTGCCAGGGATGGGAACTGCTGGGGGCACGCAGCGGGTGGGGGGAAGCTGCTGGGAGCACACTTCATGGACAGTGAAGAGTTGCCATGAGTGGGGAGAAGAGGATCTTTGCCTGAGGTAGCCTGTTCTGTTTTGAAGGCTTGAGAATGTGGGTGTTTACTACATTAACTATGTGTGCCAACTTCAGAACTACTATGATGGCTTTGACTTTCTGGTTTTGGGACTCAGTTTTCTGGTATTTGAATAAATGTTCTAGCTTTATTCCCCATGTAGAGACCCTGGTATATTTTGTGATTGATAACCATATCAGTATATTTATAGTTACTGTAGGCATTGTGAATATTACATTGTTGATACACATAGCTTTGGGTTGACCTAGCTCCACTGCTGGGATTTTCTATCTTCTTTTGAACTGAAATCTGACTCCTTTTAACTTAGATCCATTTTCTCTATTTCTTCCCTCTGTGGTCACATAAAGAACAAATTTTTATGTAAATATGTGACAAATTCAAATATTTGAAAATAGGAGCAAAAAAATATCATTTCCTACCCTTAATTTTCTCTTCTATAAGCTAAATAATGTTATTTCCCCCAGCTGTTCCTCAAGTTTTGAATTCTCTCAGTTATAATGGACACCTTGATATGTAGATACTTGCGTTGTATCAGTGTACTTTTAAAAATACTGAATTTGTTTTAAAAAATCAGATCAACAGAGGTGGGATCATTCAAAATTATTACCTTCTCTGATTTAGACACTATATTTTAACCCAATGTAAGATTGTATCTGCTTGTCATATTATTTGCTCTTGTGGAGTTTGTAATCAAGTAATTCTTTCTCATATGTCTGTCAAGCTAACTTGATTTTCTCTATTCGATGATCTACTTTATTCTACTTTATGTATTTGCACATAACTTAAAACTATACTGAAACTTTTAGAATTTCCCCCTTGAGTTCAAATTAGTGCCATCTTGTTACTTTCGGTCCATTTCCCTAATGCATGAAGAACTTTTAAAATTCTATTTTTTTAGCAAGTTAAAAAACAATCCTTCACAACCATTGATTCTAGATACTTGACTTATTGCTTGAATATCTTTCAGAAAGTAGTGTTAGTAAGGATAATCTTTTTGCTTCACTAAACCCCTGAGAAAACTACCATATCTTCCACACTAGGTGTTACACTGTTTTCACTGTAGGACCAGAGATCTCCTACAGCCAGCACTTCTGTTTGGGTTTTTTGTTTGTTTGTTTGTTTCGTTTTGTTTTTTGCTTTTTGGAGGGGAAAAGGCAGGGCAATTGGGGTTAAGTGACTTGCTGAAGGCCATATGGCTAGTAAGTATTAAGTGTCTGAGGCTGGATTTGAACTGATGTCCTCCTGACTCCTAGGCCAGTGCTTTATTCACTGCACTACCTAGCTGCCCCTATTTCTTTGGTTATTTTAGCTAATAATTGAAACCCCCAGATCAACAGAAGTTACTATCTTCCAGAAGCATAGACCAAAGCTCCACTTTCAGACAAAAGCTATTATATGTGCTAGAAATGAGGAAAACTAAGCTGGGCAGAGGAGGATTGGATTCATCTGAGTTGGTGTTATTGTTCTCCCATTAACTAGCAGTGTGACTTGGACAAGGCAATGACCTCACTAAATCTCAGTTTCCTCCTCTATAAAATGGGAATAATGACACTTGTACCTAATTCAACAACTATTATATGGAGGTTGTGTGCATGGTGTGTGTTTGTGTGTGTATGAGAGAGAGAGAGAGCTAAGGAGGAAGCTGGTGAGATGAATTTTGGAAAGTGTTGGGAGGAGAGTTGAAGCGGTAAAGTGAAAATGGCTTGGCTGCCTCATGAAAGGGTAATAAAGTAAGCAGTGACTTCTGAAGTATAAAGCTCCATTTAAATGGCAATTTTTATTGTTGTCTTTAATGTAACTCTCAAGGCTACATCTTGGTAATTATGAGATGATACATAGTGAATTGACACAGACCTGCACCCAGCTTCTATATGTCTCCCTCCCGCTCACTTCACATGGGTCTTGGAAGGGGCTATGACTTTTTGAAAGTCTTAAATACAAGAATACTTTAGAGATGCTGCAGATTTGGTTCCAGACCCCTGCAATAAAATGAGTAGCATAATAAAGTGAATCATATGAATTTTTTAGTCCCCTACTACATATAAAAATTATGTTTATACTATAGTCTAGCTTATTATGTGTATAATAGCATTATGTCTAAAAACAACGTGCATGCCTTAATTAAAAATACTTTATTGCTAAAAAAAAATACTAACCAACCACTGAGCCTTTAGTGAATCATAATCTTTTAGCTTGTGAAGAATCTCAGTATTGATGGTTGCTTACTGATCAGGGTGGTAGTGATTGAAAGTAGGGGTAGCTGTGGTAATTTCTTAAAATAAGACAACAATGAACTTTACCATATCACTTGACTCTTCCTTTCACTTAAACACTTAGAGACCATAATAGGGTTATTAACTGGCCTAGTTTCTATATTTCAGGGAATAGGAAGGCTTCACAACAGGGAGAGAGACTGGGAATTGCAGGTTGGTGAAACAGTCAGAAAACACACAACATTTATCAAATAAGTTGCAAGATTCGTGGTTACCCAAAACAATTAGAATAGATTCATCAAAGTTACAGTGATCATAGATCACTATAACAGATATAATGATGATGAAAAAGTTTGAAATATTGTAAGAATTACCCTATTGGCCAATGTGTTGTGCCTGTATATATTTTACATTTAGCATAAAGAATTTTACCTACTTCCTCCAATGATCCCAAATTATGTATTACAATTAATATACATCATTTTAACACCAATATATTTCTACTAGTGCCATTAATTGATATGGCTATGAATCATGGAACACCATCACATTTGAAGAATTAGAATTACAGAACACACACACACACACACACACACACACACACACATTTGAAATGATTATGTTGGCCACAAAGAGATTTAGAGGTTTAGAGATGGATGGAGTCTTAGAAGTTGTACCAGCAAGCATCCTAGCATACCCAGGATGGCTGCTATCAAAGATTCTTAGATCTGTTTTTCTAAAGGAGAGCAACTCAAAATGGGTTAAAAATCTTACTTTAATCAATCAAACTTATATCATTTACCTAGTTCAGGGAAAAAGTCAGCACCATAAACTTCAGAGAATACAAACAGAAGTTACAACAGAAAATAATACAATTCAGCAAACAGGGCTTCCAGTGGTCTACCCATTACATCCATACCTATACCAGAGAGGGAAGCACCAACAGCTGGGTTTTTGAAGCCAGGGGGCTCAAAGGCTGCCCAGAGTCTCATCTGGCCAAATCACACAACTCTTCCCAAAGTGAGACCCAAAGCAAAACCTTACATCAGGGTATATGTAGCCTCCTCCTAGGTCAGAGACTGTCACAACCCTCTTGACCAACTGCCCAATCACAAAGTAACAAGGTGTGGGCATTCCTGAAAAACAAGCACTGGCCATAGGCTCCATGTGACCACATTCAGACTATTTTCAAATCAGGAAAGGTTCTCAGGGTCACTTAAGCCTATCAAGGGGTCAAGGGGCAGGGAAGATCTTCAGATTCCCATTATCATTTCAAAAGTTCCCTAAGAAACTGAAAGATGTTGCCAGGAATGATTTGCACATGAAAAGTAGCATAGAAATTACAATTAAGGCCTTGATTCATACCTTCAGAAGGGGATGTGAGTCAGCCCTGTAGCAAGAATGAGAAGTAACCAATGAACTCTGAGTATTAACATTTTTTTTTCTGTACCTACTATGTCCTATGCTCTGTGCAAGATAATGGGGACAGAAAAATAAAAAATGAAACAACGCTCCCCTCAAGAAGCTTAATCTAAAAGGACATTAACAAGTTATATGGATCCTATCTGTGGTACTTGTGGGAAAAGAGTAAGAAAATCAGAAGAATGACAACCTATTCTAAGGGTTCTCTGTTTCCTCCAGGATCAAATATGTCTTTTGTTTGGAATATAAAGTCCTTTACAACATAGTTTGCATGCTTCCTCTACCATTATAATTTGAATTGCTTGAGAAAATGATTTTGTGTGTGTGTCTGTGTCTTACTTTGTATCCCTAACACTAAGCCCAGTTCGTCATATGTAAGTACTTGATAAATTCTTGCTTAGTAGAGGAAGTAACCCCATTGAGGGAACTTAATATCTGCTATATTACCAAAGTGCAAAAAAAAAAAAAAAACCAAAAAAAAACCCAGAGAACATAATAAAACATGCAATTCCTGAGGCAAATGAATTTTAGTTTTTAGAATGTGTAGGCTGCCATAATGAAATAATGACATGGGGTGGGGGTGGAAGGGGATGGAAGTTGAGCATCAAACCTTTCTATCTTTCCTATTTATTCCTATAATTCTGTTGGTTGCAGAATTGCCTTAAGGATAACCATGAGGAATTTTTTTTTAGTAGCAAATGTGCAGAACAACAGAATTCTACCATCTGAACTTGGGCAGGAAAAAATTCATTTGAAAAATTACTCAGTCATTAAATTTTATCAGATTTCCATATTGTCAGTGCTTCTCACCATGTTATCTGTTGTTAGTTGATATCAGTAATCAGGAAAAAAATTGTGGTATACTTCATATAGTCCAACTTCATTGGATGCTAAGATTAGCATTTGAACATTAAACCACTAGGTAAAATTGTCATATTATAATATCACCAAACATTTTAAGCACCAAATTACATATGATAATGTATTAAATGCTAAACAATGCAAATTGTGTAGATTTCTTACTCCTTACCCTCTAACAGGTTATACTTCTAGACAAATTGTAATAATAGTGTAGATGCAAACAAACATAAACTATTTATATATAAACATAGTGATAAAAATGCAGACAAATCTTATGTCAAATGAATAGAATATGAGAAGTATACACTGCAGAAAGGATGTTAACTTGATTTATGCATGGCACTTAATAGACCATTTTTATGATGATACTTGTTAAGGAAGATTTATAAATTAAATGAAGATAATAGCCACTCTGAAATTTGCCTTTTAACTTTCTGCTAAATATAAGTGATGATAATAGTATATTTGTCTCTGTCATATACCATGCAAAATTCTTCTACATAATAGGAATACGTGAAAACTGTTGCAGAAGAAGCATATTCAATAAGGAGATTTTCCAATCTTCTCATTTTATAGATAAGGAAACTGAGTCCTGGTTAGGGGGATTTTCCAGAGATCTAACAGATTTCACATGATTTTCCATGGTTGTTATTTCTTGTTTGTGTAATTATGTATGTTCATCAGAGATCTACTCCAATAATCACAAGTTTTATTTTATTTTATTTTTTTAAACAAATACTTTATTAACTTCTGTTTTACATCATTCATTTCTGCCAGATTTTGAGTTACAATCATTTTCCCCCCATTATTCCCCTACCCAACCTCCCAGAATAGCAGTCCCACAAGATATCGCTTCCTCCAATCTGCTCTCTCCCATACGTTCTCCCATACCCCCATCGACTTTTCCATTAGAGGAAGATGAATCTTTGTGTCCCAATGCCTGCACATCTTATCTCCCAATTATAGGCAAAAGAGTATTAATAATACCTTGAATTTCAGATCCATTTCCTTCCTCCCTTGTCACCCATTCCTTCTTGGGAGATAAGTAATTCAGTATATGTTGTACATGTCTAGCTATGCAAAACATTATCATGGTAGATATATTGTACAAGGCTGCTTATAATTCCCTCCCACTCATCCCACCCCCCACCTGGTCGATTCCCTACATGATCCTGTCCCTCTTCTATAGTGGGTACTTCCAACCTCCCCTCACCCCAAGGATGCCCTCCCATCCATCATCCCTCCTCTCATCCCCCTTCCCCTATCCTGCTGCAGGTTGAGATATCCCATTTAGTATGTATGTCATTTTCTCCCTGAACCAAATTCAATGTGAATGTGGTTTTGCCTTTTTAGCCTTCCTTATTCTCCCCCTCCTTTGCACCCACTTCCCCTACATGAGATAGTTTACCCTACCCTGTCTCTCCCCATCTCCTCTTGCCACTTTCCTCTCTCACCTCATAATTTCATCCCTTGAGTACTCTCCCTTCCCAACAAAATCAACCTATGCCCTCTATCCAATATAACTGTAGCCATATACACACACATTCACATATGTATTCATATGACCACACCCCTTCTTCCATTATTTTCATAGTGAGAAAGATATCATCAGTCACAGATATTGCTTTTCCATATAGGAATGTAAATAGTTCAACTTTGATAAGTTCCTTTTGATTTCTTCTCTGATTACCTTCTCAGGCATCTCTTCCTTCTTGGTCTGGATGTCAAATTTTCTATTCAACTCTGTTTTTCCTCAAGAATGCTTGAAAGTCCTCTATTCCACTGAATGACCATATTTTCCCCTGAAACAAAATACTCAGTTTTGCTGGGTAGGTGACCCTTGGGTTCATCCCAGCTCTTTTGCCCTCTGGAATATCATATTCCATGCCCTTCGATCCCTCAGTGTAGAAGCTGCCAGGTCCTGGGCTATTCTGATTGTGTTTCCACAATATTGAAATTGTTTCTTCCTGGCTGCTTGTAGTATTTTCTCCTTGATCTGGGGATTCTGGAACCTGGATATAATATTCCTGGGAGTTTTCTTTGGGATCTTTTTCAGGAGGTGATCGGTGGATTCTTTCAACCTCTATTTTGCCCTCTGGATCTAAAACATCAGGGCAGTTTTCCTTGAGAATTTCTTGAAGGGTGATTTCTAGGTTCTTTCCTGATCATGGCTTTCAGGTAGTCCAATAAAAACCCACACCAGGTCAGTGGTTTTTCCCATGAGATATTTCACATTGCCTTCTAATCTTTCGTTTGTTGGATCTGCTTAACAGCATCTTGATTTCTCATAAAGTCACTAGCTTCCATTGCTCCAGTCTAACTCTGAAGGAATGAATCTCCTCAGTGAACTTTTGAGATTCTTTTTCCATCTGGCAAATTCGACTTTTTAAGGCATTCTTCTCCTCAATGCCCTTTTGGGCCTCCTTTGCCATTGACTAGTCTATTTTTTAAGGTGTTGTTTTCCTCAGTCAGGCTGTTGACCCTCATTTCATACTTTTCCATCCTTCTCATTTCTCTTTCTAATTTTTCCTCCACTTCTCTTATTGATTTTTAAAGTCCTTCTTAAGGTCCTCTATGGCCTGCAACCAGCCATGTTTTCCCCTGGGGCTTTTGGAGCAGGACTTCTGACCTCACAGTCCTTTTCCCCCCTATGCCCCCAAAATAGGAGTCTAGGGTTGCATTTTTCTGTTTCCTTTGCCTTGGCATGTTGCCACTTAATTCTTGACTTTTGGGCTTGTTGCCACACTATGGCTTTAAGGCCAGATAGAGAATTTTCGTCCCGAACTGTGGGGGGCAACTTCCGTTTCTGGCAAGCTATAAACCCACCCACAACTTCCACCTAGATCACAATCCAGATCCAGGGAGGTTAAAGCAAGAGCGATTACCCCCCAAGACTGATCACTGATCTCCCCACATTTGAGGCTGGGAGCCGGAAATGCCTCTGAAAACTACACATGCGTGTCTCCTCAGCAGCTTCTAGCCCCAGGGGAGGGAGCTGACGCATTCCCCAAAACAGGTCCCAAAGTCCAGGACACTAACCTCTTACTTTGTCCTAGGCAAGTCTATGTTGAAATTCTGGAATCCACAGTCTGTTCTGGGGTTCCCACCCCCCCCCCAAAACCCCCACCCCCCCCCCCCCCCCCCCCCCCCCCCAACCACCCCCCCAACCCCCCACAACCCCCCCCCAAACAACCACAAAAACCAAACACACCACCCCCACCCCCCCCTATTTTATTTTTTAATTTTGCTGTTATGGTTACCAAGTACTCAGATGATCCATCAGTTATCTCAAAGATTTGCTACATGGCCACTTCAATTCCTTTTCTGAGCAGACTTTTCTTCCTCACTGATAACACTATTCCTGAAAACTAAGACTACTTTTTCAACATAGGGTATCATTAAAAGTATACTGGCAACTACTGGACCTCTTTTGAATCTCTCTGTTGTCCTTCTGTCCACCCACAGATTTTTATAACTGCCAAGAGGTAGCTTGGTGACACAATGCATAGAATGCTGAACCTGAAGTCAGGAAGAGCTGAGTTCAAATACAGCACCAGCTCCTTGCCAGATATGTCACTCTAGGTAAGCTGCTTAAACTCTATCAGTCTCTGTGTTCACATGTAAAAGAGGAATAGCACTTAATTCTGATGATTGTTATGAGGTGCAAATACGGTGTTTAGTAAAGTGCTTAACGCCTGGCCTATGGTAGATGCTTAGTAAATATGTATTTCGTCATTCCTGCTTACCTACCTTCTTGCCTGTCTTCTTCAGATGCATACAAAATCACTGGGAGATTGCTGTTTTAAAAACATGGCTTTGTGCTTAAGGTCTTTGAAGGCACTTCACAATTTCATAAAAACACCCTTGTTGCTCTTTTGGCTTCTATTAAAAATTCTCAGCCCAGCTGATTGTCCATATGCAATGGCAAATATACTAGAGTAGATTAATAGTTCCTTCTCCAACTCATTTTACAGATGAGGAAACTGAGGCTAACTGGGTTAAGTGACTGGCCCAGGTCACAGGGCTAGTAAGTGTCTGAGGTTAGCTTTGAACTCAGATTTTCCTGACTGCAGGCCTGGTATTCTATCCACTTTGCAACACAGCTGCTTGGCATTTACCTTGTGTTTTATAAATAATATCTTATGTGATCTCTGTAAGAATCTTGGAAATTTTGTGCAATTTTTATCCTCAGTTAACATGAAAGAAATCTTAAGTGTAGAGGCTTTAAGTTACTTGTCCAGGGCTACAGAGCCAGAAAATGTTTGAGGTAGGAATGTGAATTCAGGTCTTCCCAACTCCAGGTCCTATGTTCTATTTGCTGTAGCCTTTAGCTGTGTTGGTGGAAACTTGAGTCTCCGTTACATGAAGCATATTTATTTTGAAGTATGTATTAAATTTAGCACAGTGATATTAGCATGACAATTAACATTACCATGTTATTAATAGTCAACAACAAATAAACATTTATTAAATGATGACTGTATACTAAGTACTCAGATAAGAATTAAGAATAGAAAGAGGCAAAATCACTCTCCTTGACTTCAAGGAGTTCAAATTTTATTGGGGGAAAAAACATATAAAAGACTATTTATCCACAAGACACAAATGGAAATTGATGGAAAGCAAGATGCTATGGTAGATTGTTGGTGGGGGGGGTGGAATAGACTGGTCAAAGAATTCTATAGGAAGTGAATTTGAACTGATTTAAAGTATATTGAAGTATTTAGAGAAGTCACAGAAGCTAATATGTATGGAGATAGAGTACTCCAGATGTCAGGGTTAGCCAGAGCAAAGTCAAAAGATAGAGTCTCATGTGCAAGGAACAACAAACAGGTTAGTGAAACTTGATTGCATAGTGTACAGGGGAGCAAAATATAAGAAAATTGGGATAATAGGAAAAGGTCAAATTTAAAGCAAACAGAAGACTTTAATATTGAATCTCAGATGCAATAAGAAGACATTAGAGATTAATGGGAGAGATGGGTAACATCATCAGAACTATGAAGAAATGACTGATAGCTGAGTGGAGGAAAGACTGGAGTGGGGAAAGATTTGGAAGAAAAGGAAACTAATCAGGAGGGCACTTTAATAGCTCATATGATAGAAAATGAAAGGCTTTTGTAGAAGGTGATTATGTGAATAGAAATAAGGGGATATATATGAGAGATGCTGTGTAGATAGAAATGATAACACATGAGAATAGATTACATACCTTGTGTGAACATGAGTATGAGGTCAAGGATCATATTGAGACCAGGAGCCTGGATAATTGGGATTCAATGGTGACCTTGACAGAAAGATTTGGGAAGAGGGCAAGTCTTTTGGGAAAAGATAATTATTGTTTTGTTTGTGTCTGAGATGCTTTGAGGTACTTCAGATACTGTGTTTGAGTTACGTAATAGGTGATTGTGGGACTGTAGCTGTGGGGAAAGGCTGGGCCTGGGTTTATAATTCTGTACATTATCTTCATGGACATGTTAATTGATAATTACTTGTCTGCATCCCTTCCAAACCCTCTTCTGTCCTCTTCTTTATGTATTTCAAGGGTTCATTAACAATTATTTTTAGAGCTTTCTATCATAAATCTTTTTCTATTAAAACTATACAGTTGTGGATCTGAGAATGCTATAATCTTCAAAGTCATTTGACAACATGACTGAAAACATCATGTTAAAAAGCAAAGAAGCAAGAACACGGCCATATTTCACTCCATTGGTGATTGGGAAAGCACAAAAGCATTGTTCATTATCCAGAACCTGTGTAAGCATGCTATCATGAAATTGACATACAATGCTGATAAACTTCTCCAAGCAACCAAATTTTGACATAATTTTCCATCAGCTCCCACAACTAACAGTATCAAAGACCTTGGTCAGATCTAGAAATGTTGTATACAGACTTCTGTCCTGCTCCTGCAATTTCTCCTGTAGATGTTGAGCAGCAAACACTGTATCAACTATTCCTCAGCCCTCTCTGAAACCACCCTGGCTCTCATGTAGATGATCATTTTCCAAGCAAAGGATTAGCCTATTAAGGAGGATTCTGTTGAGAATCTTGCCAGCAATGACTAAAAGAGAGACCTCCTTATGATTGTCACAGCACAACATTTCCTTTAATTTTATAGAAATGGTCAATGGAGGCATCTTTGAATTCCTGGGGATAACGTCCTGTTGCCATATAACCAGAAAAATTTTGGTCAGCTTTTATATGAGCAATGGACTCCCTACCTCATAAATATCAGCAGGAATAGAATCAGAATCATGTGCTTTGCCACAGGAAATAGTCTAATGGCATTCAAAAACCTCTTCTTCAGTTGGACACGTTCATATATAAAATGTACACTTTCCAAAAAGACTATTTTATGGAGAACTCACATGGGGTAAGCATTCAGATGGAGGTCAGAAGAAGCAATGCAAAGACACTCTTAACATCTCTCTTAAGAACTTTGGAATTGATTGTGTGACATGGGAGACACTGGCAAAGGACATTCCAGCATGTCATGTCCACATCAGAGAAAATGTCAAGCTCTTTGAGCAAAGCAGTGTTTAAGTAGCTCAAAAAATGACAACAATAACAATAAAAAGAACCGCAAACTACAAGATATGCAGATTTAGAGAATCCACTCCATCCGAATGTTCACATGGACAATTTGTGCCTGACCTATGGTAGAACATTATGAGCTCATATTGGTTTGATCAGCCACAGTCAGAAAAAAAAATGGGGAATATTTCAATTCAGTGACTAGATGTTTTTTGAAAGTATAAGCGGGTGTTTTCATTAATTCCCTTCCTATTCTGGACTTTTTTCCCTTCCAGATGAATTTTCTTACCTTTTTTTCTAGCTCTATAATATATATTTTTGGTATTTTGATTGGTATGGCATTGAATAATTAAATTAATGAGGTAGAACTAGCATTTTTATTATGTTAGCTCAGTCTATCCATGAGAAACTGCTATTTTTCAAATTATTTAGATCTGACTTTATTTGTGGGAAAGGTGTTTTGAAATTGTGTTCATAGAGTTCCTGTGTTTGTCTTGGCAGTTAGACTAACAAATATTTTGTGTTGTCTACAGTTACTTTAAATGGAATTTCTGTTTCTATCTCTTGCTGTTGAACTTTGTTAGTAATACATAGAAATGCTGATGCTTTATGCGGGTTTATTTTACATCCTGCAAGTTTGCTCAATTTGGTAATAATTACAAGTAGTTTTTTTTTTGTTTGTTTTGTTTGTTGTTTGTTTGTTTGTTTGTTGATCCTCTAGAGCTCTCTAAGAAAACTGTCATATCATTTGCAAAGAGTGGTAGCTTTGTTTCTTCATTACCTATTCTCATTCCTTCTATTTATTTTTCTTCTCTTATTGATAAAGCTGACATTTCTAGTACAATATTGAATAACAATGGTGATAATGAACTTCCTTTTCTCATCCCTGATCTTATAGGGTATGCCCTAACTTTTCCCCTTTACACATAATGTTTGCTGATAGTTTTAGTTAGATTCTACCTATCATTTTAAGGAAGATGTCATTCATTCTTATGCTCTCTAATGTCTTTAATAGAAATCGGTATTGTATTTTGTCAAATATTATTTCTGCATCTATTGAGATAATGTGATTTCTGCTAGTTTTTTTTTTTTGTTGTTGATATGGTCAATTATACTGAGAGGTTTCCTAATATTGAACAGTTCTACATTCCTTGAAAAATCCTACCTGTTCATAGTGTATCTTCTCATGATAAGAAGCCATAATTTCTTTGCTAATGTTTTAGATAAATTGTTTTATAATTTTCTTTCTCTGTTTTGGCTCTTTCCAGTTCAGGTATCAGCAGCACATTTGTGTCATAAAAATAAATTAATAGGGCTTCTTTTTTGCCTATTTTTCCCAATAGTTTACATAGTACTGGAATTAATTGTTCTTTAAAAGTTTGGTAGAATTCACTTGCTATTTTATTTGGCCCTAAAGATTTTTCTTAGGGAGTTCATTGAAGGCTTGTTTAATGTCTTTTTTTTTTTCTGAAATGTGGTTATTTAAATATTTTATTTCCTCTTCTGTTCATCTGAGCAAATTATATTTTTGTAAATATTCATTCATTTCATTTAGATTGTCAGATTTCTTAGCATATAGTTGGGCAAAATAGCTCCAAAGTATTGTTTAAATTTCTTCTCCCTTGGTGATGAATTCACCCTTTTCATGTTTGAAACTTGTATCAAATTGATTATCTTTCTTTCTTTAATCAAATTAAGCAAAGTTTTATTTATTGTTTTTTTCATAAAATCATCTCTTACTTTTCTTCAGAATTTCAATACTATTTTTAATTTCAATTTTACTAATCTCTCCTTTGATTTTCAGAGTTTCTAGTTTGATATTTAATTTAGGGATTTTTAATTTGTTCTTTTTCTAGCTTTTTTAGTTGCCTGAAAAATTAGTTTATTTACCCTTTGTCTATTTTATTCATCTAAGCATTGAATGATATAAAACTTCTCTTAAGAACTGCTTTGTCTGCACCCCATAAATTTTGGTATGTTGTCTCATTATTGTGATTCTCTTGGCTGAAGTTATTGATTGTTTCTATGATTTGTTGTTTGACCCACTAATTACTTAGGATAAATTATTTCATTTCCAATTCATTTTAGACTATCTTTCCATGGCCCTTTATAACATGTAATTTTAATTCCATACTGGTCTGAAAAGAATGTATTTAATATTTCTACTTTTCTTCATTGGATTGTGAGTTTTTTAATGCCCTAATACATGGTCAATATTTATGTAGGTGATATTCAGTTTTCTCCAGAAGTCTACCATATCTAACTTTTCTAAAATTCTGTTCACCTCCTTCCCTTCTTTCATGTGTATTTTGTCATTAGATTTATCTACTTATTAGAGGACAAAGCTCAGGTACCCCACTAGTACATTTTTTCTGTCTGCTCCTTGTAATTCCCTTAACTTTTTAAGTATTTGGGTGCTACACCACTTGGTACATCTATTTTTATTAATTATAATATTTCATTGTCTATAGTACCTTTTAGCAGGATGTAGTTTCTTTCCTTATCTTTTAATTAGATCTATTTTTGTTTTTGCTTTGTCTGAGATCAGGATTTTTACCACTGCTTTTTTTTTTTTTAAGTTCAGCTACAGCATAATATATTTTGCTCCTTCCTTTTACCTTTATATTGTATGTATCTCTCTGCTTCAAGTGTGTTTCCTGTAAACAACTTAATGTAGGATTATGGTTTTTAATTCACTCTACAATTTGCTTCCATTTTATGGGAGTGTTCATTTCATTTGCATTCACAGTAATGATTATTATCCATCTTTCTCTTCATCTTATTCCCCCGATTTAGACTTTTCTCTCTCCTTTCAATATTTACACCCTCACCCCTGTTTTGCTTCTAAAAACTGCCTCCCTCAATCTGCTCTCCCTACTATCACCCCTCCCTTTTCCTTTTCC
>WOXC01009367.1:0-81835 GCA_011680675.1 Gymnobelideus leadbeateri | reverse complement strand
CTCTCTCTCTCTGTCTCTGTCTCTCTCTTTCTCTATATCTTTCTCTCTCTGTCTCTGTCTCTTTCTGTCTGTCTCTCTCACTGTCTCTCTCTCTCTCTCTCTCTCTCTCTCTCTCTCTCTCTGTGTCTCTCTCTCTCTCTCTTTCTCTTTCTCTATCTATCCATCCATCCATCTACCTATCTATCTAGATGAATGAATGAAACAACCTTGGATGATATTAGACATAATCACTAATCTTACAATTATTCAATCCACTGGTGGATTTTTTTTTGCTGTCAGGTTTATTATAGTAACACTGGGCAAAGTTAAATAATAATAGCTATTTATTACATTTATTAAAATTTTAATTTTTAAATTTTATTAAAGTTATTAATATTTGTTAAAGTTAAATACTGTTAAAACAGTAATCAAGCAAAATATTGATTAACAGTTTTGCCAATATCTTTGTAGATGACGTAGAGAAATGTGAAGCAGATAAGAAGTTGTTTCAACTTCATGGGTAAGACATTTTATTAAGCAGATTGTGATTCATGAAAAGAATATGGCAATGCATTATATAACAGCCTAAATAAAAGAATGTTAGAATACTATATCCACCCAAGAAGATACATGAATTTAAGAAAATCTATACACTAAAATGGAATAATTGTATGGAGACTCCATAAGGATTTCCTGGGATTTCAGGAAATCTGAAGTAATTTTGAGGATTAATGGAAGAATAAAAATGAATATTGCATTAATAGGATAATTCAGGTCACTCAGAAAGAAGGGGGAAATGAATTATAATTTTTGGAAGTAGTTCACAAAGCCAGCAGAGAGGTGTTATACTGTAGAAATTAAACTTTCAACTCTCTATAAATGTGAATGATTATGTTAGAATAATAAGAGCAAGTCTTCAAGTTTTAAAATAGTTTATGTAATATCAAGCATTCAGTTAATACTTACTATGTCTCAGGCACTACACTAAGCACAGAGGATCAAGTGGAAGCTTATAAACTACTGGCTTGCCTTGAAGACAATTTTCTTTTCCAAAAGGATAGTGACAAAGAGAATTACTTAATTATTCATGCAATTCTGATAAATAAAGAAAAATAATTTTGGAAAGCCGAAATCATCATTGGGGGTAAGAAGACATTTTTTTAAAAGAATAAATGGTAAACACTTTCCAAAGAGATCATTGTGTGTGTTTGTATATATACACACATACGCACATATATATAAACACTTATGTGTATATATACATATATGTATACATACATACACACACACGGAGCTTGTAGTGCAACATATTTTTCAAAAGGTGTTAGGATCATTGCCATAGACCTGGAACGGACCTTACAGGCAATTATACTTACTTTCCTCATGTTACAAGTATCATAACTGAGGCATGGGATGTTGATATGATTTGCCAATGGTCACTTTATTAGTAAATTTATGACATAACATAATAATTCTGGTATGCCTGATTACAGTTCCATCACTCTAGTCTCGAACCCCTAATAGTTTCCTTAAATACACTACCTATGCGATATGTTAACTGAAGATTTACTATGTTGACAGATACCTATATAGAGAGAAAAACTTCTCTCTTCATCTATGTATATAAATGAAATGGAATTGATTATTTCAGGTTGAATACAAAATAGTGGTATGATCTAATTAATGGTAAAGTCAGTTTTGGCTACATTTAAGAAATTGTTTGAAGAAGCATAGTGGTAAGATTGCATCATGAAATAGACTTTTATTCATCCCTCTTTCATGCAAGTAAAAGTTTTTGTCTTAACAGGGAGATGGGGCATGATAAATTGGGAAATAATAGAGAAGCAAAAACTATATCAGATACATCTAGGTCACAGGTACAGAATATTGAATATATCGTCAGATTATATATAGATATAGATAGATATAAGTCATTTTGCTGATTTTTTTCATTTCTATTGTTTTTATTAAAAACCTTCTTATATGAGGTGACTCATATGGATAAGGGAAAATATACAATGATATTAATTTTATATAAAATGTATTAATGTGATACATTTCTTTCTTCTTAATTTAAAACTTATATATTAAAATGTAAATACACAATATGAAAAGATAAAGAAACAATATAAACTTGAATACTAAAACTTAAATACAAAAATAAGCATTGCCATGTGCACAAGAAAACATGAGAGAATTCAAAATTAAATGTAGCAATAAGCTTCCATTTAAAGAAAACCTACAAAATAAATATTACACATTGTGTTCTGAGATGTCTATCTTTTCTTTACATTCTTGTAAATTTTCATTTGTTTTGTACTGTAAATTTTTATTTTTTTCTTTTCCCTCCTTCCTCCCCAGTCCACCAAGAAAGCTACAATCACACACATACACATATATACACACATGCACACAATCTACATATACATACATACATACATAGAACTACATATGTATGCATGCACACAAACATACACACAGTATTTTTTTGTTTCTCCTTTACCAAGATGTTCATGATTTTCTTGTATCACTCTTCATTTCTCTTCTCAATTTTTCTTTCATCTCTCTTACTTGATTTTCAAAATCCTTTTTGGTCTCCTCCATGGCTGGAGAACAATTCATTTTTTTTTCTTCAGAGGCTTTTGATGAAGACGTTTGGACTTTTTGATCTTCTGAGTGTGTGTTTCGGCCTTCTTTGTCACCACAGTAACTTTCTATGGTCAGATTTTTTTTTCTGTTGTTCGCTTATTTTCTCAGCCTGTTATTTGACTTTTAACTCTTTTTTAAAGTAGGGCTCTGCTTCCAGGGTGGAGGGCACACTGTCCCAAACTTCAAGCATTTCATGCAGCTGTTTGCAGAGCTACTTATAGTATTACAAGTTTTATTATTATATTATTATATATAATAATATAATATATAATATTATATATTATTATAAGTACTATAAGTTTTTTGTTCTTTCAAGGTGATATGAGCTAAGAAGAGGTGTTTACTACTCTTCTGGCCTATTCTCTGGTCTGTGAGTGACCACAAGAACTCTTTTCTGCCCTGTGAAGGAGGGATCTCCACTTCACCACTGCCAGAAGCTCTGGTGTCCTAATGCTCCTCCTTGCCCTGCGGCTGTTATCCAGGATTTTGACCCAGATCTAAGTATGGGCAAAATAATAGAGTCCTGCCTCAGTGCTAGCAAAGTGATCCTTGTAATCTCTGGCCTGCTGTTGAAACCTCTTATTGTCTGTGGGCTGAGAGCTCTGGAAGCAGCTGCTGCCTCTGCTATTTTAGTGCTTCCCAAGGCTTGTTACTGTTTTTATGGAACCAGGTCTATGTTGGTACAGCCTTTACTAGAATGTGCTCTACTCTCTTCCAGGTGCAATAGATCTTTCCTGCCAACAAACTAAGTTACTTTGGAATAGAAAATCATTTCCCTCTATTCATTTTGTATGTTCTGCTGCCCTAGAACTTGTTTATATTCTTTTAATAGTATTTGGAGGGGTTCGGGGCAGAGTTCAGGTGATTCCCTGCCTTTACACCACCGTTTTTGCTCTACTTTCCCAAGATGTTCTTCTTAATGAATTATATTGTGCTGATTTTTTTTTCACTAGGTAGATATATTCATTGAGATTATTTTAAAGGTTTTACTGAAATCTGTCTGGCCCACTTATTTAAAACACTGTAGAAGTTCATAAATGGAGTCAATTAATAAATGAGAAAGATAGACAGAAGAGAGACAGAGACAAAGAGACAGAGAGAGACAGAGAGAGACAGAGAGAGAGACAGAGAGAGAGAGAGATCAATTCTTATCAAGTACTATGGTGCAGGCACTATGCTAAGTTCTACAGATGGAAATATAAGCAAAAAAAAAAAAACTTATTTTTAAGGTGCTTACCTTCAAATGGGGAAAACCACACAAAAAAGGAGATGAAAGAAAAGACAAGTGTTTTATATATATAGTCAGGAAAGAATAAGCAAAGCCTTTAAAGAAACAGGTATGACTGGTATGGGTTGTTCATAAAACACTGGTGCTGGGTAGGCACTCACCAATTAAAAAATAGATTGACAGGGTTCATTTATAGGGTGAGAAGGTTGTTGGTATTGAGGTTGAAGAAGCTGTGTGTCAAGGGTGTAGCCTGAAGACAAAGTAATGGAACAGGAAGCAGATGAAAATCTGGGTTGTTTCAGAGAAATTGAACAGTACATTTAATGACCCTCCCAAGCTTCTTCCTAATTTGAAAGTATATAATTTTCTACATTAATAATGTTTCTGATTATATTGTAAGCTTGTGTCGTGGAATGCACAGTCACTGAAGAATGGATCTTGTATATCATACAAGGGATGTAGGGATGATTATGGAGTGGATCAATTGATCACAATATATTATCAATGAATAACTGGCAGCAGAAGTGGAACAACTGATGTCAACTCACATATATCTAGAAAAAGTGGTGAATCAATCAAGAATGAAACCAAAGGGTGACTTGTGATAACCAACCTGCTCTGCTAGTTTCCATAAAACATAGAGAAATTTAAAGAAGTAACCAACATAGCAGATGGACATATACATCCAGTTTGATCACATATTGACTCCAAATCCAATTATTTTCACACAATACTATAGTAAAGCAAACATTTATTAAGATCTATGGGAATAGCAGAGCCCCATATATATTCTAATATCTCAGAAGCTAATAAGTTTTATGAATAAATGAAATTTGAATAAAATGGGTATAGACAAAATGTCTTTTGAAAGAGGTTTTTTTTTTCCCAAAAATATTCAAGGCATTTTATATAAGGAAATTTTTTCTTGTTTTGATTTTAATTGTCTTTTATTTGTGGCAAATACTAAAACTTGAATACACACTAAAAATAAACATTATTAACTTTAATACGAAAAAAGTATCATCCGTGGAGCAGGACATAGTAGAGAATTCAGAAAATACAGCAATAACTTTCATTTCAGAAAGTCTATATATTAAATGCTCTGTGTTATGTTGAAAGCTGTCCATCTTTTCTTTGCTTCCTTGTGGGTTTTCTTTTTCTCTCTGTGGTCCACCTTTTACTTTCCCCCCCTTCCTCCCATCTACCAGGTAGCCCAAGGCTATAATTGAGCATGGTTGTATCTATAAATAGGTATTGAGATATGTATGTATATATATATATATATATATATATATATATGTATATGTATGTATGTATGCATATATATACATGTATACGTATATACATATACATACATATATGAGAATATACTTTCCCTGAGTGATTTTACTCCTAATCTTTGTTGTTATGTTTGTGCATATTTTTTCCTATCCCTCCTAACCCCTCTACTTTACTTCTACCAGCTATCTTACGCTCCTATTACTTTACCCACCCCAACTGCAGCAATCCTTCAATTATCCTCCCATTCCCCTAAAACTAAACACCCTTTTGTATATACTTTTGACCTACTCGCTCACCCTTTTCTCTAAAGATGCCTCCCTCTTCTTTCCAAGAATTCCTCCTTTATCTTGCCATTCATGTTGATCTAAACATCCTTCTATATTGCCCTTTTAATCTATTCTCCTGCCCTCCACTCTAAAGGTCCCTTCTTTTTCTTCTTCTGCTTCACTGTTTTTATTAAGGTTATTGGGCAAAAACATTTTGTATAATCTTCCAATATACTTTTAAAATTTTTTAAATGTACTTGAAATCATTATTATTATTTATCACCACTATTCACTGTGTGAGAAAAAAAAACTTAAAGTAAAAAGAAATTTTAATTTCTATTAGTCAACTCTTTTTTGATTCTGCTTTAAATCATTAAAAATTCTTTAGGAAATATTGATGATTTAATAATTTTTAAACTTTTATTCATTTCCAACTTTTAAAATTAAACACTTTAATAATATAATTTGGATCACAATTGCATTCATAATTTGTAAAATGAGGATAATAATATTTGCTTTACCTATGTCATAGTAGTGTCAAAGGGGAAGTATTTTATAAATCTTAATATGCTCTAATATGTAAATGAAAATATGTAACAATAAAAATAAGATACAAAAATATTATGATAGATGAATAGTAGACAAATAAAACTGTGTGATTGGGTGGAGAGAAAGAGAAAGGAAGTTCTGTCTTTAGAGGAAAATTGATTTCAAATATTAGACCTACTCTTTGTTATGTATGTTAGTCTTGGTGGCTCACAACTTCTAGAGGCCTCAGTCATACAAAATGTAAAGTTAGAATCTAAGAACTTTTGCAAAATCCCGGAAATCTGGGACACAGCATTGTCCATTCCAGAAGAAGAGATCTACCATGGCAATGAGCTCAAAAGTCAAGTAATTGGCTAATGAGCAAGCAAAGGAAGTGAAATCAAACTATAGAACTGTTTTTCTGTGACAAATATGATCAAAACAAAGAACCAGAAGAAGACAGAAAAGTCGAAACTACTGCAACAAAAGCCTCCAAGAAAAATAGGAATTGATCACAGGCCCTGGAGGAGCTCAAGAAGGATTTTGAAAATCAAGTGAGAGAAGTAAAGGAAAAATTGGGAAGAGAAATGAGAAGGATGCAAGAAAATCATAAAAAGCATGTCAACAGCCTGCTAAAGGAGATCCAAAAATATACTGAAGAAAATAAAACCTTAAAAATAGAATAACGTGACTGGAAAAACGAGACCGAAAATCCAACGAGGAAAAGAATGCTTTAAATAGCAAAATTATCCAGATAGAACAGGAATATCAAAAACTCACTAAAGAAAAGAATTCCTTCAAAATTAGACTGGAGCAAATGGAAACTAATGGATTTATAAGAAACCCAGTTACTATAAAACATATCCAAAAGAATGAGAAAATAGAAGGCAAGGTGAAATAGATCATTGGAAAAACAGCTGACTTGGAAAATAGATCCAGGAAAGATAATTTTAAAATTATTGGACTACTTGGAAACCATGAACAAAAAAAGAGCCTAGACATCATCTTTCAAGAAAATCTCAAGGAAAACAGTCCTGATATTCTTGAACCAGAGGACAAAATAGACATCGAAAGAATTCACTGAATACCTCTTGAAAAAGATCCCCACCCACCCCCATAAAAAAACCTCCTAGGAATATTATTGGCAAATTCCAGAGTCCTCAGGTCAAGGAGAAAACATTACAAGCTGTCATGAAGAAACAATTTGAGTATTGTGGAAACACAATAAGGATAACACAATATCTAGCAGCTTCTACATTAAGGGATCAAGGGGTTTGGAATGTGATATTCCAGAGTAAAAGTAGCTAGGATTAAAACCAAGACTTACCTAACCAGGATAAATGAGTATAATATTTCAGGGGGAAATATAAACACTAAATAACATATAGGACTTTCAAGCATTCTTTTTTTCCCATTAATAATTTTTATTTATTTGTTTGTTTGTTTATTTGTTTGTTTGTTTAGGATACATTTGCTTATTTTTAGTTTACAAGATTCAATTCTGTAGCTCCTTGAGTTTCAAATTTCCCTTCCCTCCCTCCCCTCAACCCCCACTATGGCATATAGTCCAGTATAGCATCTGAAAATACTTTCAAATTAGACAATAGTGAGGTTACAAAGGCGTATTGTACTTGATGGGATGAAAAATGGTAAAGGGGAAATAAAAAAAAAAACAATGAAAAGAAAAAAGATAAAGTAGTTTGCTACCATGAGGATTCAAACTCAGTTCTTTCTAGTTATTTCTCTGGATGTAGGCATCTCTCTCCTTCATGAGTCTTTTGGGATTGACTTATAGAACTGCATTGCTGAGAAGAGTGCAGTCTGTCATATTTGGTCATCACACACATGTTGTGTCTCTGATTGTATACAAATTTCTCCTGGTTCTACTCTTCTCACTCAGCATCAGTTTGCATAAATGTCTCCAGGTAAATATGAAAATCCTCTCCTCCTCATTTCTTATAGCACAATAGTATTCCATTACATGTATATACCACAACTTGTTCAGCCATTCTCCAAATGATGGGCACCCCTTTAATTTCCAATTCTTTGCAACCAGGAAAAGAGCTGCTATTAATATTTTGTACATATGGGTCTTCCTCTATCTTCTATGATCTCTTTGGGATATAACCACAGAAGTGGTATTGCTGGGTCAAAGAGTATGAAATTATTTATAGCCCTTTGGGCATAATTCCAGATTGCTCTACAGAATGGTTGCATAAGTTCACAACTCCACTAGCAATGCATTAGTGTTCCAATTTGCCCACATCCTTTCCAGCATTTGTCATTCTCCTGTTTTGTCATCTTAGACAATCTGACTGGAGAGATGTGGTACTTCAGAGTTGTTATGATTTGCATTTCTCTAACACTGATTTAGAGCATTTCTTCATATGCTTAAACATATCTTTAATTTCTTTCTCTGAAAACTGCTTGTTCATATACTTTGACCATTTATCAGTTGGGGAATGATTTGTATTCTTATACATTTGACTCAATTCTCTGTATATTTTGGAAATGAGTCCTTTATCAGAGACATAGCTTGTAAAAATTCTTTCCCAATTTCCCACCTCCCTCTTGATCTTGGTTACATTGGCTTTGTTTGTACATAAACTTTTCAATTAAATGTAATCAAAATTATCCATTTTGCATTTCATAATGCTCTCTAATGCTTGTTCGGTCCTAAAGCCTTTCCCTCTCCACAAATCTGACAGGTAAACTATCCCTTGCTTTCCCAGATTGCTTACAATATCATCCATTATACCTAAATCATGCACCCATTTACACTTGTTTTGGGTATATGGTGTTAGGTAATGGTCTATGCCCAGTTTCTGCCATACTATATTCCATTTATCCCAGCAGTTTTTGTCAAAGCGTGCATTCTTTTCCCAAAAACTGGGGTCTTTGGGTTTATCAAACAATAGATTAATATACTCATTAATTGCTGCGTCTTGTGCACCCAATCTATTTCATTGATCCACTACTCTACACCTCTGCCAGTACCAAGGAGTTTTGATGACTGCTGCTGTATAATACAGATTAAAATCTGGTATAGCTGGTGCACCTTCCCTAGCATTTCTTTTCATTAATTCCCTTGATATTCTAGACCATTTGTTTTTCCAAATAAATTTTGTTACTATTTTGTCTAACTCTATAAAGTAGTTATTTTGTAAATTGATTGGTATGGTACTAAATATATAATTCAGTTTGGGTAAAATTGTCGTTTTTATTATATTAGCTCAACCCAGCCATGAGCAATTGATATTTTTTCCAATTACTTATATCCGATTTTATTTGTTTGAGAAGTGTTTTGTGGTTGTGATCATATAGGTCCCGGGTTTGTTTTGGCAGGCAGATTCCCAAATATTTTATAATGTCTACAGTGAATTTCAATGGGATTTGTCCTTCTATCTCTTGCTGTTGAATTTCATCAGAGATATATAGGAATGCTGAGGATTTATGTGGATTTATTTTATATCCTTCAACTTTGCCAAATTTATTTGTTGTCTCAAGTAGTTTTTTTTTTATTTTTTTTTATTGATTCTCTAAGTATATCATCATATCATTTGCAAAGTGTGATAGCTTGGTCTCTTCTTTACCTAATTTGATTACTTTGATTTCTTTTTCTTCTCTATTTGCTACTGCTAATGTTTCTAGTACCAGATTGAATAAGAGGGGTGATAGTGGACACCCTTCTTTCACACTTATCTTATTGGAAATGCTTCTAGTTTATGCCCATTGAATATAATACTTGCTGATGGATTTAAATAGATGCTATCTACTATTTTAAGGAAGGCACCATTTATTCCTATACTTTCTAGTGTTTTTATAGGAATGGATGTTGTACTTTGTTAAAAGTCTTTTCTGAATCTATTGAAATAATCATGTGGTTTCTGCTAGTTTTATTGTTGATATTATCAATTATAGTGATGATTTTCCTAATATTAAACTATCTTTGCATTCCTGGAATAAATCCTACCTGATCAAAGTGTATTAATCTTGTGATAAGTTGTTGCAGTCTTTTAGCTAATATTATATTTAAAATTTTTGCATCCAAAATCATGAGGGAAATTAGTCTTTAATTTTCTTTCTCTGTTTTATCTCTTCCTGATTCAGGAATCAGTACCATGTTTGTGTCATCCAAATAATTTGGTAGGACTCCTTCACTAATTTTCCCAAATAGTTTGTAGAGTATCGGAATCAATTGTTCTTTAAATGTTTGATGGAATTCACTAGTAAAATCATCTGGCCCTGGGGATTTTTTCCTAGGGAGTTCATTGAAGACTTGTTTGATTTATGTTTCTGAGATGGGGTTATTTAGGTGATTCACTTCCTCTTCAGTAAATCTGGGTAACTTGTATTTTTGTAAATATTCATCCATTTCCATAATATTGTCATATTTATGTGCATACAATTAGGAAAATAATTCCTCATTATTTTTTTTTATTTCCTCTTCATTGGAGGTAGATTCACCCTTTTCATTTTTGATACTCATAATTTGGTTTTCTCCTTTCTTTTTTTTATCTTATTGACTAAAGGTCTATCGATTTTAGTGTTTTTTTTTTTTTTGTAAAACCAGCTCTTAGTTTTATTAATTCAATAGTTTCCTTAATTTCAAATTTATTAATCTCTCATATGGTTTTCAATATTTCTAATTTAGTACTAAATTGGGGGTTTTCAATTTGTTCTTTTTCTAGCTTTTTCAATTGCATGACCAATTCATTGACCTCTCTTCTCTCTAATTTGTTCTTGTATGCACTCAGCAATATAAAACTTCCCCTAAGAACTGCCTTTACTGCATCCCACAAATTTTGGTATCTTGTCTCATTATTATCATTCTCTTGAATGAAATTATGGATTGTTTCTATAATTTCTTGTTTGACCCACTTATACTTTAGGTTTAAATTGTTTAATTTCCAATTAGTTTTTATTAGATCTTTCCATGGTCCTTTATTGCATATAATTTTTATCGCATCATGATCTAAAAATGATGCATTTAATATTTCTGCCTTTCTGCACTGAATTTTGAGGTTTTTATGCCCTAGTACATGGTATATTTCTGAGTATGTACCAGGCACTGCTGAAAAGAAAGTAATTTCCTTTTTATCCCTATTCTGTTTTCTCCAGAGATCTATCATATCTAGTCTCTCTAAAGTTCTATTCATCTCCTTAACTTCTTTCTTGTTTATTTTGAGGTTAGATTTATCAAATTCAGAAAGGGGAAGATTGAGGTCCCCCACTAGTATAGTTTTGCTATCTATTTCTTCCTCTAATTCCTTTAACTTCTCCTCTAGGAATTTGGATGCTATACCACTTGGTGCATATATATTAAGTAATGATATTGCTTCATTCTCAGTGGTGCTTTTTAGCAGGATATCATTTCCTTCTTTATCTCTTTTAATTAGATCTATTTTTGCTTTTGCTTTATCTGAGGTAAGTATTGCTACCCCTGCTTTTTTTCTTTACTTTAGCTGAGGCATAATAAATTCTACTCGAACCTATTACCTTTAACGCGTGCATATCCCTTTGTTTCTAATGTGTTTCTTATAGATCACATATTGTAGGATTATGGTTTTTAATCCATTCTGCTATTTGCATCTGTTTTATGGGAGAGTTCATCCCATTCACATTCACATTAATGATGACTACCTGTCTCTTTCCCTCCATCCTATTCACTCCCCTGCTTATGTTTTTGTTTCTTCCTTCTCCCTTTCCCTCATTAAAGTTTTCCCTTTTGACCACCCCCTCCTTCAGTGTTCCCACCTGGTGACCCCCCTGTTTTATCCAAGCTCTCCCCTTACTACTATTTCCCTCCTTTCTATTCCCCACTTTAGTCTCCTCCTTTTTATCCCCCACCTTTCCCTCCTACTGCCCATAAGAAACAATAAATTTTTATACTTATTATAGTAAGTTAATCCCCATTTGACACAACACCACTGAGATTAGATTTCAAACAGTGCTCCTCTCCCTCCCTCGTTTTCTTTTATTTAATGAATTTTTGTGTCTATTCATATTAGAATCTTAAACTTTACTGATTAAGTTGATTCCTCTTTGCACCTGAACCAGTATTTAAATGTTGTTCCTCTCCCTCTTTCTTTCCCCTCTACCATAGTGTGTTTTTAAGCCTCTTTGAATGGCATATTTTACCTTTTCCTATTGCATCCTTTCCTTTTATTCCATTATAGTTCCTTTGATCCCCTTAATAAGGTTTTTTTTTATTTTTTTTAATCTTCAGTTTAATTCATTCATACCCACACCCTCTATCTATGTATAACCCTATTGAAGGTCATGATAATCAAATAAATTTCAATATTGCCAGTTATCACCTCCTCATATAAGAATGTGAACATTTTGCTCTTGTTGTATACCAAGTTATGTGCATGTGTATATGAGTGTGGGGATGTGCATGTATGTATGTATGTATGTGTGAGTCTGTGTTTTCCTTTTTTTACCTTTTTAAGTCTTTCTTGAATCTTATAATTGGAGATGAAAATTTCCATTGAGCTCAGGCTTTTTAATCAGGAAAGTTTCAAAGTCCCTTATTTCATTAAATGACCATCTTCTTGCCTGAAAGATTATGATCAGTTTTGCTGGGTAGTTAATCCTTGGTTGTAGTCCTACCTCTCTTGCCTTACGAAAGATCAAATTCCAATCCCTCCAATCTTTTAATGGATAAGCAGCTAGGTCCTGTGTGATCCTGACTGTAGTTCCACGATATTTGAATTGTTTCTTTTTGGTTGTTTGCAGTATTTTTTCCTTATTCTTATAATTCTGGAATTTGGCTAATATATTTCTTGGAGTTTTCAATTTGGGATCTCTTTCAGGAGGAGTCTGGTGAATTCTTTCGATAATTATTTTATCTTCTGATTCCAGGACTTCAGGACAGTTTTCTTTGACAATCTCTTGGAGGATGTTGTCTAGGCTGCTTTTTTCATCATGGCTTTCTGGCAGAACAATAATTCTTAAGTTATCTCTACTGGATATCTTCTCTAGGTCAGTTATTTTTCCGGTGAGATATTTTACACTTTCTTCCAATTTTTCAATTGCCTTGTTTTGTTCGATTGACTCTTGGTGAATCGTAGAGCTCTGAGTTTTAATTTGATTGATTCTAATTTTTAGTGAATTCTAGTCTTCTCTTAGTTTTTGAAGGTCCTTTTTTAGGGAGGTATTTTCTCCAATTACTTCACTAATTTTACTTTTTAAGGATTTGTTTTCTTCAGTGAAACTTTTTTTCCAAGTTGGTCACTGCCTCCATCATTTGGTCTTTAAAATCTTTCTTAAGCTTCTCCAAGAATGCTATTTGGGCTTGAGACCAGTTCATATTTCCTTCTGTGGTCTCAGGTGTGGGTAAAGAATCCAAGTTGTCCTCTGTATTTGGTTGTTCTTGACCTACATAATAAGCACAGTACTCCCTTCTCCCAACCCATTGGGCACTTTCCTGGGCTGGATTCTGAAACACTCCATCTCCCAATGGATTCTGTCACTTTAGAATCTGTTCAGATTCACTTTTGAAGGTTTAAGGATGGGATTCACAGTGCAGCTTAGAGAAGTTACTTCTTCCTTTCTGCCATCTTGGCTCCACCTCCACTTTCAAGCATTATTGGTGTAAACAACAGAGCTGAACAGATAATTTGCCTTTCAAATACAAGAAGCAAGAGAAGCATGAAAAGTTAGAAATCCGAGAGAAATCATAAGGAAGTTATTAAATTTGAACTATTTACATTTCTTCATAGAAAGATATTTGTAACTAATGAGACTTTTCCTCAGTATGAGGGGAGTTGAAGAGAATATATATATATATATATATATATATATATATATATATATATATGTGTGTGTGTGTGTGTGTGTGTGTGTGTGTTTGTGTGTGTGTGTGTGTTTATACATATGTATACATGCATGTATATGGGTACATATATGTATACATGCACAGAGGTCACAGTATGAATTTAGTATGAAGGTAGAGGTAGAATAGGGTAAATTATCTCATATAAAAGAGGCAAGATAAAGCTATTACAAAGGAGGGGAAGAGCAGGAAAGTGAAAGGTATGAGTCAACCTTACTGTCATTGGATTTGGTATAAGGAAGGAAAAATACACATACTCAGTTGGGTATCTTACCCTACAAGAATGTAGGAGAGAATACCATAAGAGGGGAGAATGATAGAATGCAGGGCACATTGGGTGAGCAGGTAGTTAGAAGTAAAAATTTTTGAAAAGGGACATTGTCAAAGGAGAAAACAGAATAAATCGGGGGATGGGATAGGATGGAGGGAAATATAGTTACACTTTCACACCACGACTACTATAGAATATTTTGCATAACTACACATGTATAGCCTATATTGAAATGCTTGTCTTTCCAGTTGGGTAAGTGAGGAGGGAAAAAGAGAGAAAATGTGGAACTCAGGTTTTTTTTTGTTTTGCTTTTGTTTGTTTGTTTTTGTTTTTTGGAGCTAATTTGGGTTAATGACTTGCCCAAAGTCACACACTAGTAAATGTGTCAAGTGTCTGAGGCCGGATTTTAACTCAGGTCCTCCTGACTGCAAGGCTGGTGCTCTATTCATTGATCCACTTAGCCACACCAAAATGTATTTTTTTTTCTGGAGGGGGAAAGGTAGGGTAATTCTGGTTAAGTGACTTGCCGAAGATTTTTGTGTTAAGTGTTTGAGGCCAGATTTGAACTCAGGTCCTCTTCATTCCAGGGCTGGTGCTCTAATCTTGCGTAGTGGTAGGGGAGAGACAGGGAGAAAATCTGTAACTCAAAATCTTGTGGAAATGAATGTTGAAAACTAAAAAATTAATAAATAATTCAAAAGCAAAAAACTAAGGAGAGATTTTGCTTTTGACATAACATCATAGTAGGCATTATAACTATTCAAAAGACTTTGATTATTTTGTTCTTTTTCTTTTTTCATTTGCATTATTTTAGTTATATTTCCTCTATTCACCTCTGTATATATTTATCTATCTATAGTATCCCTGAATTGACTGATTTTACTTTTCATAGTTCATACATATACATCTGAACTTGTATTCAACAGTTCTTAAGGAATAGTTATATTTTATACAGTTGGTCAATCAGCTTGTATTTGTTAAGAATCTACTATCTGCCAGTAATTGTACTAAGCAATGGGAATAAAATTAAAACAAAAGGCAGTTCACATGCTCAAAGAACTCATATTATAATGGGTAGATAGCATGGAACTATGTACAAGATATATTAAGGACAAATTGGAGATAATGAATAAAGGGAAAGCATCAGTGACAATCAGGAAAGGCTTCTTGTAAATACTGAGACTCTAGCTGTAACTTAAAGGATCTAGTCATTGAAGGAATCTGTGAGGCAGAAATGAAGGGTAAGGGCATTCAAGGAATAGAGAACAAGTGAATGAAATTATTTGTTCAGAAGAAAACAAAATGTTTCATATAAAGAACAACAGGAAAGCAAGTTTCAGTGGACCAAAGAATACATGGATTATGCATGAAGTATCAGAAGACTGGAAGGGAAAGTGGGGACCAGGTTAGGACCTTCTTTATAAGTCAAAATTTCATATTTGTTTCTGGAGGCACTAAGGAGGCTGAAAATGGGCTTTGCAATGCTAGGGCTAAACATGTAAATATGCTAGAGCTTCCTTTTTTTGGAGGGGAAACAGACAAAGGAACACCATAACAACTAGTCAATAAGGAAGATTTAATAGAATAGTCCCTCCAGTCATTATAACATTCGGTCTCTCATTAATTGTTACCCAATCAGAATTTATTTTCTTTTTTTAAATTAATTTATTACTTTAGTTTCAGTTAACAAGATTCAATTCCATAGTTCATTGATTTTCAAATTTCCTTTACTTCCCTCCCCCCTCCCCACACAACAGCATATAGTCCAGTATAGGATCTGCAAATGCATTCATATTAGACATTATTCCAATTACAAAGGCGTATTGTACTAGGTGGGATGAAAGATGGTAAGGAAGAAATAAAACCAAACAATGAAAAGAACAAGATCATTTAGTTTGCTTCCATCAGGATTCAGGCTCAGTTCTTTCTAGTTATATCTTTGGATGGCGCATTTCTCACTTTCTTGAGTCATTCGGGATTAACTTATATCACTGCATTGCTGAAAAGAGTCCAGTCTGTCATAGTTGGTCATCACAGATAGGGTATGTCTGTGATTATATACAAATTTCTTCTGATTCTACTCTTCTCACTCAGCATCAGTTTGTATAAGTCTCTCCAGGTAATTATGAAATCCATCACTTCCTCGTTTCTTATAGCACAATAATATTCCATTACATTCATATACCACATCTTGTTTAGCCTTTCCTCAATTGATGGGCACCCCTTTAGTTTCCAATTCTTTGCAACCACAAAAAGGGCTGTTAAAAATATTTTTGTACATATGGGTCTTCCTCCCACTTATGATCTCTTTGGGATATAACCCTAGAAGTGGTATTGTTGGGTCAAAGGGTATGAAATGATTTATAGCCCTTTGGGCATAATTCCAGATTGCTCTCCAGAATGGTTGGATAAGTTCACAACTCCACCAGCAATGTATTAGTGTTCCAACCTGTCCACGTCCTCTCCAGCATTTGTCACTTTCTTGTTTTGTCATCTTAGCCAATCTGACTGGAGGGATGTGGTATCTCAGAGTTGTTTTGATTTGCATTTCTCTAATTAATAGTGATTTATATCATTTCTTCATATGCTTATAGATATCTTTAATTTCTTTCTCTGAAAACTTCCTGTTCATATCCTTTGACGACTTATCAATTGGGGAATGACTTGTATTCATATAGATTTGGCTCAACTCTCTATAAATTTTAGAAATGAGTCCTTTATGAGAGACACAAGTTGTAAAAATTCTTTCCCAATTTCCCACCTCCCTCTTGATCTTGGTTGCATTGGCTTTGTTTGTACAGAAGCTTTTCAATTTAATGTAATCAAAATTATCCATTTTGCATTTTATAATGCTCTCTAATTATTGTTTGGTCCTAAAGTCTTCCCCTCTCCACAGATCTGTCAGGTAAACTATTACTTGCTTTCCCAAATTGCTTACAGTATCATCCTTTACACCTAGATCATGCACCCATTTGGACTTGATTTTGGTGTATGGTGTTAGATAATGGTCTATGCCCAGTTTCTGCCATACTGTATTCCAGTTTTCCCAGCAGTTTTTGCCAAATAGTGCATTCTTATCCCAAAAACTGGGGTCTTTGGGTTTATCAAACAATAGATTGCTATATTCATTAACTGCTGGGTCTCCTGCACCTAATCTATTCCATTGATCCACTACTCTACTCCTCTGCCAGTACTAAGCAGTTTTGATGACTGCTGCTGTATAATACAGATTAAGATCTGGCATAGCTAGTCCACCTTCCCTAGTGTTTCTTTTCATTAATTCCCTTGATATTCGAGACCGTTTGTTTTTCCAAATAAATTTTGTTATTATTTTGTCTAACTCTAGAAAGTAGTTTTTTGGTGAATTGATTGGTATGGCACTAAATATATAGTTTAGTTTGGGTAAAATTGTCATTTTTATTATATTAGCTCCACCCAGCCACGAGCAATTGATATTTTTCCAACTATTTAGATCTGCTTTTATTTGTGTAAGAAGTGTTTTGTAGTTGTGATCATATAGATTCTGGGTTTGTTTTGGCAAGTAGATTCCCAAATATTTTATAATGTCTACAGTGACTTTAAATGGGATTTCTCTTTCTATCTCTTGCTGTTGAGTTTCATTAGAGATGTACAGGAATGCTGAGGATTTATGTGGGTTTATTTTATATCCTGCAACTTTGCCAAATTTATTTATTTTCTCTAGTAGTTTTTTACTCGATTCTCTAGGATTCTCTAAGTATATCATCATATCATCTGCAAAGAGTGATAGCTTGGTCATCTCTTTACCTAATTTGATTCCTTTGATTTCTTTTTCTTCTCTAATTGGTACTGCTATTGTTTCTAGTACCAGATTGAATAAGGGGGGTGATAGTGGACACCCTTGTTTCACTCCTGATCTTATTGGAAAGGCTTCTAGTTTATCCCCATTGCATATAATACTTGCTGATGGTTTTAAATAGATGCTAGCAACTATTTTAAGGAAGGCTCCATTTATCGCTATACTTTCTAGTGTTTTTAATAGGAATGGGTGTTGTACTTTGTCAAAAAGCCTTTTCTGCATCTATTGAGATGATCATGTGGTTTCTGCTAGTTTTATTGTTGATATGCTCAATTATACTGATGGTTTTCCTAATATTAAGCCATCCTTGCATTCCTGGAATGAATCCTACCTGATCAAAGTGTATTATTTGTGATAAGTTGTTGGAGACTTTTGGCTAATATTTTGTTTAGAAGTTTGCGTCTAAATTCATGAGGGAAATTGGTCTATAATTTTCTTTCTCTGTTTCATCTCTTCCTTATTTAGGGATCAGTACCATATTTGTGTCATAGAAAGAGTTTGGTAGGACTCCTTCACTAATTTTCCCAAATAGTTTGTAGAGTATTGGAATCAATTGTTCTTTAAATGTTTGATAGAATTCACTAGTAAACCCATCTGGCCCTGGAGATTTTTTCCTAGGGAGTTCATTGATGCTTGTTTGATTTCTTTTTCTGAGATGGGGTTATTTAGGTAATTCACTTCCTTTTCAGTTAATCTGGGCAACTTGTGATTTTGTAAATCAGAATTTATTTTCACCTGTTAGGCATACCCACTAAGTATTGACAGTACCCTCAGGTTTGTCTTTGGTTTAGGAGAGCATTCTCTGGCCTCAATCTATTATTTCCTAGCCATAATAATCTGATTATTAGTTACTCATAAATTATTTCTCTTGGATTATTCATTTGTCTCATGGGATAGTGGATAGGGTATTGAACTTGATTTTAGGAAGAGCTGTGGTTAAATCCCAAACTTGACACCAAGTAAAGCCAAGTTTATATCCCACACTTGATAACTTGAGAAAGCTGTCGCTAGAATCAGAAGCTAAGGGGGAGGCTAGGTGTCGAAGTGAGTAGATCGTCAGCCCTGGAGTTAGAAGGACTTGAGTTGGGATCTGGCCTCAGACACTTAAGCACACACAAACAAAAACCTAGCCGTGTGACCTTGGGCAAGTTACTTAATCCCAATTGCCCTCCAAAAATAAAAAAGATAAGATATCATATCCATTATCTTTGCTCCCTATGTTTTTTTTTTGTTTTGTTTTGTTTTTGGAAATTCACCAAACGTCCTTAAATCTTAGTTACTCCGCCTGTAAAATGGGAATAATATTAACAAATTCTTCACAAAGTTGATATGAGATCAAATTAAATAATATAGGCAACATACTTTGAAAAGCATCATATGAATGCCAATTATTATTAGTAGCTTATGTATCTTGTATATTAAACCTTTATCACAGATATTTGACACAATTTTCCCTGTCAGTCTCTTCAATTCTTATCCTAATAATATAATTTTTGTTCATGTAAAGTTTTTCAATTGCATGTAATCAACTTATCACTTTATCATTTATAATTCTACTACTTACTAATTTGTTAGAATACACACCACAGGTATAGATGCAAAAAGTGCTAGATATGAATTTCTTGTTTTTATAATAATGAAATATTTAACATTGAGGTGACATACCTGTTTCAAGTTTATTGTAGCATATGGTTTAATTTAGTATTTATTTAAAGCTATTTTTCTAGATTGCATTTTAGTTTCCCTAGAATATCCTGTCAAAGTAAGAGCTCCCACCCAAGTGACATATTTGTGTTTAGCCAACTAGATTATAATTAAAATATTTAATAGGTAAAATATCTCTCATTTCTCTTTGTTTTTTTTTCTGCTACCCTTATGTCCTTTTATGGTTTTTAAACAGTAGTAAGTAGTCTTGATGTTAGTACTTTACAATAAAACTTGAGGTTTAAAAATTATATATCTTTTTTCTTACTTATAAAATAATAGAGTTAGAGATTTGTTTACTTTTAGGCAATCTATTACAATTTCTTTATTTTACAGGTGAAGAAATAACCCCAGGGAAGATAAGTGGCATGTCTTAGTTCACACAACTAGTAAGTAGCAGAGGTAGGATTTAAAGTTAGGTTATCTCATTCCAAACCAATGCCCTTTCTGCTTTGCCATAATCCCTGTATTCACACTGTTTCCACTGAATGTTTTAGATCATTTTTAATTGTTATTATTTTGTTCAACTCTTCAAAATGTTCCTTTAGTGTTTCTTTAATTGATATAGTACTAAATCTGTCCCAGTATTGTCATTTATCTTATAGTGAAATGTGCCTATGGATACTTAATATCCTTTCAATTATTTACCATTCTTTTTTCCCCTTAATGAACATTTTCTAACTCTACACTTATATTGCTTAAGAAGGAGAACAAAAAAATTAAAAAGATTGGTTTCTATATATTTTATGTAGCTGCTACTTATTTTGTATCAATCAACATTTATTAAGCACCTATTTATATATGGACCAGATACTAGGGATACAAATATAATCAATGAAATGATCCTTACTTGAAAGGAGTAAGGAGGGTTTTACTTTAGAGAGGGAAGTAATCATATCTAATTTCCCCTAAAGAAGAGAAGGGGGGTGAGTGGACTTGGCTTTGCAGTAGAAGAGGTTGGAGCTACTTAAAAGTGGGGAGAAAGGAAAGCACTCCCTCCTTGGCTCCCTCAGTAGTGGGGTGGGGAATGTGAAATCCAAAGAGTGTGGGGGTGTAGGTTTCCAAGCAGACAGCTCAGGTTTGAGGGGGAAGAATTCAACTTGGGAAGCCAGGGTTTCAGCAAAGCCAGACTGTTTCACACAGTATGCTGGGGTCCAGGGGTTTCAGACTGGGAGTAAATCTTGGCTATGGTTTTGCATGTAGATTGGTTAGATTTTATGCCTGATGAGGGTTAACCCCAGAGAAGCAACAGCAGTGTCAAAGTCAACAAGGGGAAACTGGCCCCCCACCTGAAGATGCCTGGGGCAGAGCCAAAAGCATAATATTTAGCCACAGCTTCACTGGGGTTTCCCTGGGCTGGGTCGAACCACATGTGGATGCATTTGCCGCTGCCCTGGCCAAAAGAGCTTGCTTTAAAAAAGTGACTCCAAATGTTCTCACAGAGGGAGGCTGGTGTGGGGAAGTAAAATGTGAAAGAGTGGCAGGCAGCCTCAGCTGGACACTTGTTAATCCTTGAAGTCCAGTTCCAGCCTTTGTGCCAGTTCTCTTTGCAGGTATAAGAGGATCGGCAGTCCCCCCACCACTGGTTACAGTCCTCCTTGCACAGGGGAACATTCAGGATCCGTTCCCTCTGCCAGCTTGAGGACACCGGCTGGATCCAGGGTCCCAGGTTGGGAGAGCACTCATAGAGATAAGTGTCCTGGATAAAGTGGCGTTTGCAGGCTGCGGTCATATTTCCACAGTGGTTATAGTTTGAAGTGGTACATGTAAGAAGTGTCTTCATGGGCTCCATGGCTTGTTTTTACAGTGCAGCAGGCATTTTTCTTCCATGGGCTACACTGCTGATGAAGGCCATCTTCTGGACCAGGCTCTGCCTTGTGGTGTTTAGCATCCATGCAGACATTGAGCAGATCATTACCCTTCTGAACACCGTGGGCCATGGCCATGAGGCTCAGGAAGAGCAATCCCCATCCTAGTTGAGGCATGATCTCTGGTACCTGTCTCCTCTAGGTTCACAGAGATCCAAAGAAAGCCTGGAGCCCAAAATAATAGCCGCTGCTACTTATTTTGAATGGGAATGCTTTTTCTAATATCTTGTGAAGGATTTTTTTGTTATATAGAAATGATATTGATTTCTGTGAGTTACTTCTTGTTTCATTTCTTTTCTGATTCTGTAAAATTGTCCAATTAAATGATGATATCATCAGCAAATAAGGACATACTTGTCTTTGCCCAACTTCATGTCTTACTTTCTCGGTTTCTGGTTATACTGACTTTGCTAGCATTTCTAGTACTGTGTCAAATAAACATTACAGAAAAGAACCATCATTGACTTCTTTTAAAAAAGTGAGTTATGGGGGGCAGAGCCAAGATGGCAAAGTAGAAACAGCACTTCCAATGTGCTCTGCTCCACAAAACTTCCAAAAATGTAAAAGGGGAATCTGAACAACTTCTGGAGCCCCAGCACCCTCAGAACTACACAGAGAAACTAATCTCCCACTGAGGAGAACGCAGCAGCCCTGCAAGGAGCAGCAAGTGCAGTGCTCTGAGAGCAGGCAGCACAGCAGGTCCAAGTGTGCAGTGGTTTTAGCACTAGGGTGGCTGGGCCAGCAGCCGGCTGGAGGGACCTCAGAACACCAGCAGCTGTATCGATTCCAGAATTATCAGCACATATATGCCTAGGACAAAGTGAGAGGTTAGTACCCTATGGACTTTGGGACCAGTATTTGGGGAAGGCGTCGACTTACTCCCCTGGGGGCGAAAAGCTGCTGAAATGAAATGAAATGAAATGAAAGCTGCTTTGATCATGGCTTTCAGGTAGTCCAATAATCTTTAAATTGTCTCTCCTGGATCTATTTTCCAGGTCAGTGGTTTTTCCCATGAGATATTTTGCATTGCCTTCTAATCTTTCATTTGTTTGCATCTGCTTAACAGCATCTTGATTTCTCATAAAGTCATTAGCTTCCATTTGCTCCAGTCTAACTCTGAAGGAATGAATCTCCTCAGTGAACTTTTGAGATTCTTTTTCCATCTGGCAAATTCGACTTTTTAAGGCATTCTTCTCCTCATTGCCCTTTTGGGCCTCCTTTGCCATTTGAGTTAGTCTATTTTTTAAGGTGTTGTTTTCCTCAGTCAGGCTGTTGACCCTCATTTCATACTTTTCCTGCATCCTTCTCATTTCTCTTTCTAATTTTTCCTCCACTTCTCTTATTTGATTTTTAAAGTCCTTCTTAAGGTCCTCTATGGCCTGCAACCCACTCATGTTTTCCCCTGGGGCTTTTGGAGCAGGGCTTCTGACCTCACAGTCCTTTTCCCGCTCTATGCCCCCAAAATAGGAGTCTAGGGTTGCATTTTTCTGTTTCCTTTGCCTTGGCATGTTGCCACTTAATTGCTTGACTTTTGGGCTTGTTGCCACACTATGGCTTTAAGGCCAGATAGAGGAATTTTCGTCCCGAACGTGTGGGGGGCAACTTCTGTTTCTGTCAAGCTGTAAACCCACCCACAACTTCCACCCTAGATCGAAATCCAGATCCAGGGAGGTTAAAGGGATAGTGATTACCCCCCAAGACTGATTGCTGGATCTCCCCACGATTTGTAGGCTGGGAGCCGGAGTTGCCTCTGAAAACTACACAGTGGTCTGTCTCCTCAGCAGCTTCTAGCCCCCAGGGGAGGGAGCTGATGCATTCCCCAAATACAGGTCCCAAAGTCCATAGGACACTAACCTCTTACTTTGTCCTAGGCATGTCTATGTTGATAATTCTGGCGTCGCCAGGGCTGCTGGTGTTCTGGGGTTCCTCCAGCTGGCTGCTGGCCCTGCCACCCTGGGGCTAAAACCTCGGCTCACACGGACCTGGGCTCTGCTCGGCTCCTGTGCTCTGCGACCTGCCAGGTCCCAGACCACTGTGCTGGTCCTTCCTGCAGGGCTGCTGGGCTGTCCTCAGCGGGAGGTTAGCTTCTCTGTGTCGTTCTGTGGGTGCTGGGGCTCCAGAAGTTGTTCAGAGTCCCCTTTTACATAGTTTGGGGGGAATCTGGGGGCACAGAGGCTTGGATGAGCTGTTTCTACTCTGCCATCTTGGCTCCGCCCCCACCCGGTAGGGAAGGGTTGATTGTTAAAGGTTGAAGTCAAGAGGAGAGAGAGAAAAGTGGCAAGAGGAGATGGGGAGAGACAGGGTAGGGTAAACTATCTCATGTAGAAGAGGCAATGGGCAGCAGTTGCAGGGGAGGGGAAGAACAGGAAGGCAAAAAGGCAAAACCATATTCTCATTAAAGTTGGCTCAAGGAGAGAATCACATACATCCTAAATAGGATATCTCACCCTGGAGGAGAGTAGGGGAAAGGGGGATGAGAGAGGGGAGGATGGAGGGGAGGGCATTCTGGGGGGAGGGGAGGTTAGAAGTACCCACTATCAAAGAGGGACAGGATCAAAGTAGAGAATGGACCAGGTAGGAGGTGAGATGGGTGGGGGGGGGGGGGAAATATAAGCAGTCTTTTACAATATATCTACTATGGTAATGTTTTGCGTAGCTATACATGTAGAACACTTACTGAATTGTTTATCTTCTCAGAGTGAGTGGGTGACTAGGGAGGAAGGGAATGAATCTGAAAATCGAAGTTTTAAAATTAAATGTTTCATAAGATGTCCAGGCATTGGGGCTCTGAAATTCACCTTGCTCTAATGGCAAAGTCTAAGGGGGTATGGGAGAAGATATGGGAGAGAGCAGAGCAGATGAGGGGATATCTAGTGGGACTGCTGTTCTGGGGTGTTGGGTAAGGAAAAATGGGGGAAAATTGTAACTCAGCATTTGGTGGAAATGAATTATGTAAACCAGAAGTTAATAAAGCATTCGTTTAATTTAAAAAAAGAAAAGAAAAAAAGTTTTGCTACAAAAAAAGTGAGTTATGTACAAGTTTATATGCCTACATTGATTAAAAGCTTCTAAATTGTGTATGATGTTAGTTTTAAAAAATAGAAAAAAAGCTTTATCTTCAAAAAAAGGTCCTGCTATATATAGGTTTATAACTTTAAAAACTCTTGTATACTAATAAATATCTTTTATTCTCTGCAGTATGTGTCTCGTCCAACTTCAAACATGTTTTGAGTGACAGAGCTTGACTTTTGTCTTCTAGTACTCTTTTCATTGGAGCAGCAATTCCCTTCCTGCCCATGCTAGAGACCATATGCTGAAGATTTTAACCCCCTCATCTCTTAAACTTCTACCTCTTGGCCTTGCTGTACTGATTAGGGACCCCATCACTTGGCCTCCTATTTTGGGCAAGTCCCAGGCATGTACCATGTTACTCCCAGTCTTCATCTGTACAGTTTCATTGGCCATATTCCACATTATTCCTATCCACCAAATCCTTTTTAACCCCTGAAACTTCTTATGATAGAAGTGTCTTTCCCTTGCTACCCTTCCACTTTGTGTTTTTTCTATTATCAGAATATAAACTTGTTGAAAGAAACTGTCTTCATTTTTGTACTTACCCTCTCAGTACTTAGAATAGATCTTGGCATTCAGTAAAAATTTACTAAAAGCTTCTTTCTTGTTTCATTCACTCATTAATGTATTGCATAATGATGTAAAGATGAGGGTATTGAAATAAACACCATGATGAAATTCCTTTTAGTTTGGTAATTCTGCTATGCAACGATTTCCTCACCTATTTTTCTAAGCTTCTCTCCCTATTTAAAGAAAAATATATGGGTATAACATTAGAACTACTCTACTAAAATTGTACCTCAAACTTGATCAGGATATAGAAGTAACTTTACTGTCTTAAAAATTAATGCTAGGGTAACCTAAAATTTGGCAGATCTTTACAAACTAGAAAGATTTTGAGCATCAGCTGGGTAATGAGTTGACTTGTGAGATCTAGAAGAGTATCAATTACCAAAACATTGGCCACGATAACCTACTGACTGCAATTTATAGACTGAGGAAGTACCAGAATGTAAAGACAAAGTAGTATTTTGCAGTTTGTTTCAGTTATTCAAATACCTTTTAGCTTTGCCTTTGATTGTCACAAGCCTTTGCTGGAAACAGTATACATTTGTGTTGCCCTTAATAGGCCTAAGGGAGTTTGGAGACCTTCCCTGCCCTTAATATGCTTAATGTCATCACATGGAGCCCATGGTGGGAGGAGCTTGTTGAAAGAGCAGAACTGGAAGGGTTGAACAGGAAGGGTAGAACAGGAAGGAATAGAGCAGATAAAAGCTTGAGCAGGAGCTGGGACCAAGCAGTGCTAGGAGAATGTTTGTGATGTTGGTGCTCTGTGGTTCTGTTTTGGTGCTACTTTGTCAGACAGAAGAATTCTGTCTATTTATTTGTGATAATTTGTCAGACAGAAGCATTCTGAATGTTGATTTGTGTACTTGGTCAGATAGAAGCACTCTGTTGATTTGTTGTCATTTCTCAGATAAAATGTAAATTGAGATGATAGACCTGGGAATTTGTGCAAATATTATTGTAACTTTGTTAAGCTTTGTTTTCCTAGAAACAGAAACTGTGAAGGGCTTGAAGTGGAATAGTCCCTGTGGGCTGAGACAGAGAACTGGACCAGAGAACTGCCTACATGTGAATCCAGGCAAGACTCAAGTGAATTCAGGCAAGAGCTGGGAGTGTGGAGGAGGAGCATGAAGTTTGGAAATCAGCCTCAAGTTAAGATAGATAAAAGAAGATTTTACTTGGGTACTCAGTGCTGAATGATGATATTGTAATTTACAGTGACCTAGGAGTGGATGGTGTTTTTACTCTCTGCTACTCATTAAGGATTATTGGCTTAAAAATGACTGGAAGCCAGCTTTGAGTCAAGATGGAAGATTTTACTTGGGTACTCTATATTGATTGAGGAGATTGTGTCTTACTGAATGTTATGTTGTTTGTTTGTTTTAAGACTATGTGGCCAACTTAGTGATAAGTTTTTATGTTATATTGTTGTGAATGTTGTGCTCTAGTGTCTTGAAAGTTTTGCTTTAGTTTAGGCTGAATACACAGAGAGTTTATTATACTATGCGATTAGATCCTTAGAGCTATTCATATCAGCAGTCCTCAGGAGAGCTGCTTCTGATTGGCTTTACATTGAATCATGGACTCATTTATTTATTTTTTTAAGCTAATAATGCTTGCATTATATATCTCACAAAGCACTTGTTAGGATTAAATATGATCATGTATTTTAAAAAGTGTTTTAAAGCTAAAGAGCATTTTATTTGTTATTTTCAAGATCTGTGCTCTGTTCAGAAAGGAAAACTTCCAATTAATCCATTAATCCAGGATAACAGGTTCATAGTACTAGCATTATATTTTAGAGGTAGAAGCAATTTCACAGTCGATCAAAATGAATCCCCTTATCTGATAAATGTGGAAACTGAGTCCATAGTTGAGCAAATAGAAAAAATCATTCAATTAGTAAATATCATAGGATGAATTTGAAACCAGACTCTTTTATTCCAGAGTGAGTGTTCTTTCAAAGATCTTTTTAAGTAAGTAAGGGAGCTGATAGAGATATATAGAGGTTAAGTGACTCACACAAGGGATCATGTAACTGTGAGAATTGGGATTTAAACCTTGGCCTTCCCAGATCTAAGACAAAGACTGAACCCATTATATCACAATTCATTTTAGTTATTCTAATTTGCCATTTTAAGATTAATTTAAAACATGTGTACATATAATTAAATTATATATTCTTCTTAAAACTTCATGATGACAACCTGAGGTCTGAGGCAATTTAGGTATTAAAAATATACTTAATTCTCATGTATTTCACTATTTCACAAACAATAGTGTTTACTGTTTTCAGATCACTGTGCTCTTCTTTTATACTTTCAGTTATCTTTTAAACCAGGTATATTAAACAAATCACCATTCTGCTTTAAAGTATCATATTGTTTTGGGAGTTAGTGATCCCATGCATCATCATGACACAGTCTCTGCTTCCCTGGCTTTATGAAAATCTCCTACAGAAATGTTTGGGGTCATATTGAGCTGGATGACAGCTTCCAAAGGAGTATAATGAAGCCTCTGATCTTTGGAGTCTCATCACCCTCAAAGAGATATGGCTTTAAGTGGAAGAAGTTACTTAGACATATTTCAAGTGGAACCTCACTATCCACTTAAGAGGTTGGAACTGATTACATGAGTACCAAAGAGCTGACACATGGATTGATTCATGCTGGTAAGGAACCAGACAGTTGTTTTGCTGCTTTATCCTACAGTTCATTTAAAGACCTTCTGGTGTGACCTAAATGTTGTGCAGACCTCCTGTGGACAAACTTTAGTAGGCCTTAGGATGGAGTTTTTTTTTTTTTTTGTCTTTCTGAATTTCTTTTTCCTTTTGTTATTAACCTTCCTGTGTGAGTAGCATTTCCCACTGCTCCAGGCTCTTACCAAGGTCTGTATTGTTGTTAGACTAATTCATTTTATGTTCTCTGAGATCTGGGCTCTTAATTAGCTGGCCTAATTAACTTTTTAATTTCCCTGATTGGTAGCAGGGTGGCAGGTTTCTATCAGGCTTCCCTGTACTTCTGTCTTGATGAGGTGACAGCTGTTGTAGTTTGCACCTGGGTTTATGCTAGATGAAGTTTTTTGGTTTTTATCTTTCCTTTCATTTCATCACTTCCTAAATAGCAACAAGCTTACTGTTCCTCTTACAAAGGTACTCTGTATAGTCCTGGAAAAGAGTAAAGGGTATGATTCTTTGAGGCTTCTTTTTCATATACATCTGTCATAAGGAATATTTTTTCTTTCAGTTTGTCACAAGAGAATTGAACTGGAAATCTCTAAGCTCTTTTCCATTTATAAAATTTAATGGCATGTATACAAGTAGATAAATATTCTAGGCAGGTCTTGAAATTCATTTTAAGTACACATTAAAATGTTCTTAGGAATAAAAATGTAATATCTGATTTGGAAACTATCAACTTAATGGTCTTTTATCAAAATATAGCATGATTAATTTATTTAGCTTTGATTGAAGGGGAAATCTTGGATAATCCTTGAGAAAGATCTGTACCTGACATATAGTAACTGAATGATCATGGCTAAGTCACTTCATATCTCTTTATGGGCTTGTCTGCCCTAGGTATATATACAAAACTGTAAGTGAGAGAAAAGTTGTAGATTTTTATTGGTAAGTAAACTTTCTATAATAAGGAACTTCACACACAAATAACATAGTTTCAAACTAACCCAGAAAAAAGAAAGAAGAAAACCAGTATGCATATAGCATGTGGTTTCTATGTCTGCAATACAGTGCCAGATAATATGGGGAGAGGGTGTTCAGAAAAAATGTATGTTACCTGTAAGGACATTACAGTCTTATCATGGAGACAACACATTTATCATCGTACATGGCCATTTTTATGGTACTTTTCAACTTACAAAATTTGCTTAACATGATAACGCTGTGAAGTAGGCTAAGGAGATACATTTCTATGTTTTCAATACTAAAGAAAATTGAGATTTAGAAGCATTGAGTTATGTGACTAAAGAAATATGGTTATTAAGTTTCAAAAGCCAGGTCTACCTGACAAGTTTCTGATTCATAGTGCAATGATCTTTTCTCTATTGCAAAGAACTTAAAATGACCAGTCATATGCTATATCTGAAATAGCTAAGTAGGCTTCATGGAGGAAATAAGATGTGAAGTAGATGCTTAAAGATATATAGGATTCAGACAGGTGAGATGATGGCAGAGAGAAACTTTAGGAGTGAGACTTCATTTACAAGATGTGATAAGAATAAATATGAACTATATAGAAAAAAAGTGAGAGATGCAGAAGTCTCCTTGCACAAACAATATATACTATACAAGTTAATATTTTAATCACTGCAGTCATATTTTCTTATTAAGCAATGTGTGTCAAATTTTTGTCTTCAGTGATAAATCAGGTAAGGACAAGACCAATATTTTAAACTAATATGTTCCTTGCTATGCACAGAAAATCTGACTTTCTGAGTAGTTTTATTTAATATTCATTCAGCTTACAAGGAATTTCTCACATTTATGAGGACCATATTGGATCTGAGCAACAAAGCACCCTGATTGCAGCTGTATTTTTGGTATATGTTGATTTAAGTCTCTTCTGAGACTACTCATAGTTTGCTATTTTAAAGGAATGATAATTCCATGCCTCATGTCCCCTGAAATGAAAAATGTGTTAAAGTGACTTTCTTCCCAGTATCACATACTTTGATTTTTCTTGTTTTTTTTTTCATTTTTTCACTCATGTCAACTTGTTTAATTGAAATTATTCTTAATTGCACTTTGTGACATAAAAATTCACCCTAGGAGAAGTATTTTCAGGATCAAATTAACCTTGTAAGAAAAATAACAGCTGCTTCTTTTCATTTCCTTACACTGTCCATAAGAGTATTAAGTCAATAGCTATTTAAATATATGGCAAAACTAAAATATAAAGATACTTTAATACAATGACAGAGAGAAACTTTGAGATCATCTGAGGGGAAAGAGAGAGGCAAATTAAGGATAACAGTCATACAGCATAATCAGCACATTGGAAAAATTAGGTTTTTATTCAGTACACAAAGGAAATAGTTTGAAGGCAGGACAACCAAATAACAAAGTATTAAACAAATGCAGGAGTGAGATGATGCAATGTTTAACATAAGGAAGATTACAAATGTTAGCACCTAACTAGAAGATCCAGAGAACCACTAAGCAAATTGGGGTAGGAAAACTTGAAATAGAAGAAAACCATAGGTAGAGGTAGAGGCATTCTGAAGAATTCACACCTCTTTCACTTGCTTTACCCCCACTCATGTACCTTCTAGCTTTTCTCCCAGGGCACATTATATTAAGAGACTGAAGAAAACATTTTTTTTTAACAAATGCTTTAATAACTTCTGGTTTACATCATTAATTTCCGCCAGATTTTGAGTTACAATTTTTCCCCATTTTTCCCCTACCTACATCCCCAGAATAGCAGTTGCACAAGATATCCCCTCATCCAATCTGCTCTCTCCCATATCTTCTCCCATACCCCCTTTGACTTTACCATTAAGGCAAGGTGAATCTCTGTGCCCCAATGCCTACACATCTTATCTCCCAATTACATGCAAAATAATATTGATAACAGTATATATATACATATATATATATATATATATGTTTGAAACATGTAATTTTAAAACTTCAAATTTCAGATCCATTCCCTTCCTCCCTTGTCACCCACTCCCTCTGGGAAGATAAGCAATTCAGTATGTGTTGTACATGTGTAGCTATGCAAAACATTACCATAGTAGATATATTGTAAAAGGCTGCTTATAATTCCCTCCCACCCACCCCACCCCCCACCTGGTCCATTCCCTACTTTGGTCCTGTCCCTTTTTGATAGTGGGTACTTCCAACCTCCCCTCCCCCCCAGAATGCCCTCCCCTTCATCATCCCCCCTCTCATCTCCCTTTCCCCTACTCTCCAGCAGGGTGAGATATCCCATTTAGTATGTATGTTATTCTCTCCCTGAGCCAGATTCAATGAGAATATGGTTTTGCCTTTTTGCCTTCCTATTCTTCCCCTCCCCTGCAGCCACTTCCCCTTGCTTCTTCTACATGAGATAGTTTACCCTACCCTGTCTCTCCCCATCTCCTCTTGCCACTTTCCTCTATCACCTCATAATTTCATCCCTTGAGTATTCTCCCTTCCCAACAAATTCAACCTGTGCCCTCTATCCATGTATAACTGTAAACATATATACACACATTCACATATGTATTCATATGACCATATACCCTTCTTATTATTTTCATAGTGAGAATGGTTTCGTCAGTCACAGTTATTGTTTTTCCATGTAGGAATGTAAATAGTTCAACTTTCATAAGTTCCTCTTGATTTATTTTTCCTGATTACCTTCTCAGGCATCTCTTGCTTCTTGTGTCTGAATGTCAAATTTTATATTCAACTCTGGTTTTTTCGTCAAGAATGCTTGTAAGTCCTCTATTCCACTGAATGACCACATTTTCCCCTGAAACAAAATACTCAGTTTTTCTGGGTAGGTGACCCTTGGCTTCAATCCCAGCTCTTTTGCCCTCTGGAATATCATATTCCATGCCCTTTGATTCCTCAGTGTAGAAGCTACCAATTCCTGGGCTATTCTGATTGTGTTTCCACAATATTGAAATTCTCTTCCTGGCTGCTTGTAGTATTTTCTCATTTTTCTGGGAGTTCTAGAACCTGGCTATAATATTCCTGGGAGTTTTCTTTTTGGGATCTTTTTCAGGAGGTAATAGGTGAATTCTTTCGACCTCTAAATCCCCCTCTGGGTCTAACACATCAGGGCAATTTTCCTTGAGAATTCTTGAAGTATGATTTCTAAGTTCTTTCTTTGATCATGGCTTTCAGGGAGTCCAATACTTTTTAAATTATCTCTCCTGTATCTAATTTCCAGGTCAGTGGTTTTTCCCATGAGATTGCCTTCTATTCTTTCATTTGTTTGGATCTGTTTAATAGCATCTTGATTTCTCATAAAGTCAATAGCTTCCATTTGCTCCAGTCTAACTCTGAAGGAATGAATCTCCTCAGTGAGCTTTTGAGATTCTTTTTCCATCTGGCAAATTCAGCTTTTTAAGGCATTCTTCTCCTCATTGCCCCTTTGAGCCTCCTTTTCCATTTGAGTTAGTCTATTTTTAAGGTGTTATTTTCCTCAGTCAGGCTGTTGACCCTCATTTCATACTTCTCCTGCATCCTTCTCATTTCTGTTCCCAGTTTTTCCTCCACTTCTCTTATTTGATTTTTAAAATCCTTCCTAAGGTCCTCTATGGCCTGTAACCCACTCATATTTTCATTTAGGGCTTTTGGTGCATGATTTCTGACCTCACAATTCTCCTCCTGTTCCATGATTTGATCTTCTTTGCCCCCAAATTGGAGTCTAATGCTGCACTTTTCTGTTTATTGTGTTACCTTTGCCTAGGCATGTTGCCACTTAATTACTTGACTTTTGGGCTTGTTGCCACAGTAGGACTTTGCCACCAGATAGCGGAGATTCTTTTCCAAACATTGGGATCTTCACAACTTCTGGAGGTATTGGTTGGGTGGCCTCAGTAAAGCCTCCACAGGCTCTGGCAAGCTGGATACCCACCTCAGACCTCCCCCCCCCCCCCAGACCACAATCCATATCCAAGCAGGTTAAACAAGGTGATTAACCCCCAGACTGATTGCTGGATCTCCCTACAGTTTGCAGACCAGGAGCTGAAGCTGCCACTCCAGCTGCAAAATGGACTCTGTGCCTTTTCTCCTCAACTGCTTCTTGCCCTCAGGGGAAGAAGCTGACGTGTTCCCTAAATACTGGTCCCAACGTCCATAGGGCACAAACCTCTCACTTTGTCCTAGGCATGCCTTTTTCAATAATTCTGGAATCGCCACAACTTCTGGTATTCTGGTGTCCCTACAGCCAGCTGCTGGCTCACCTGCCCTGGGGCTAAAACCACTGCTCAAGTGGGCCTGGGCTGTGCTCCAAGAGCATTGCACTGGCAACTTCCAGGGCGCTGCACTGGCCACTCCCAAAGCGCTGTGTTGGCTATTCCCTCCAAGGCTGCTGGGCTCTCCTCAGGGGGAGGTTAGCTTCTCTGTGTCGTTCTGTGAGTGCTGGAGCTCCACAAGTTGTTCAGAATCCCCCTTTTACATTGTGTGGAAGTGGTGTGGTGGAAAGCACCCTGGAAGTGCTGTTTCTACTCTGGCATCTTGGCTCCACCCCGCTGAAGAAAACATTTAATCTAGAATTTTTTTATTGTTTTCTCAGGCTTCATAATGAAAATGATGCAACTAATTCCTGGAGAAGCAAAATTACTTTCCCATGTAGGGAAGTAGAAGCAGAGCAGGATTCAAACCCAGATTTTCTTAATTCAGTTACAGATATAGTCCAGCATACTATATTGCCTGCCCCTCCTCTTCTCCCAATTTAATACTATATGTCAATATAATTAAATGACTTTGTAGAAATGAGTTTGCTTCCCACACCCCACCAAACCCATTTGAATGTGTGAAGTAGTTCTTATTGGACATTTTTTTTCTTTTTTTTTTCCTTCAGTTATGTCTGATTTTTTTTTTTCTATTTTTAGCCTAGGACTCCTGTCCAAACTTTGAGTTCTAGGTCTAGGGTAAGTTTGAGAACCCCAAAGGAGAAGTTTTAGAGTGAAAAACAAAATTTGTAGAATGAATTTAATGAAATATCTCCAGAAAGAAAAGGTTATAATGCTGTGTTTTTCCATGTGCCATGTCTTGTCATTTCTACCATTATATTTCTTCAAGTATATGCAGAATGTGTAGGAGTCATATTAAACTGTCTTTCTAGACCTGATTATTAAATTTTTAATGTGAGCATACTTCATAAATCAACAAATGCTACAAACCAGGGCTTGATTTATTATGTTATTGATTGTCTAGACTTAAGAAAGTGATGTAGAAAATGTTAATAATAGAGATTAAAGTTTAAATGTGTTGGGTGTATACTTATGAGTAAATCTGTGTAGGCTATTTTCACTCACACAGCCACCAACCACACTGTATTAGTTCATATCACCTAACAACTATGTAATTATTTTCTAGGTCTACTACCTTCATTGAGTCTCTCCTCACTCAAGTCCAAATCAGGTACCAAAGTGATTTTCCCAAAGCTTTACTATGAACATGATACTACCTGACTCAATAAATCCCAGTGACTTACCATTACCCCAGGACATTTAAAGTAACCTCTAAAGTGCTTGCCTAACTTGGCCTTTTCTATACTTTCAGTATTTTTAATAGGTTACTCCTACAAATACTTTCAATTATGTAAGAGTAGCTACCTTCTTACTATCCTTTAGACACAACTCAATTCATAATTTTTATCTTTTTGGGGGGCTTCCAGAGGTTGAGAGTCAGGAGGACAGAATTGTGATTAAGTGACTTGCCTAAGGTCACACAGCTAGTAAGTGCCTTAGGCCATATTTGAACTCAGGTAAGACTCCAGGGTTAGTGCTCTACCTACTTTTTCATCTCATTGGCCCAAACCAAGATTTTTCAAGGGTTAATCTCCATGCCTGAAATTTTCTTCATCCTCACTTTGCACCTCTAACTTCTCTGGGTTTATTTAAGAGACATTTCCCAGTATTCCATTTTTTTAAGTTTTCCTTCTGGGAAGAACATTTTTTCACTTTCTGTCTGTTAGTTACCCAAAGAATTTATTAATCTATCATTATGTGCTTGGCACTGAGCTAAGTGAAAAGAATAAAAGAATTGTAAAAAAAACCCATCTCTGTTACCCCAAAGCTTACAATCTAATGACGGAGAAAAGATCTCAACAGTTGTTTTCACATATTCTATACTGTATACAAGATTAATAGGAAATAATCAACACAGGAAAAGCTTCATGTAGAAAGTAAGAATTTAGTTTCATATTGAAGGATCTAGGGCAGCTGGTAAGCAGAGATAAGAAAGAACTTTCTAGGCATAGGGGACACCTAGTAAGAATGCCTAAACCTGAGAGGTAGACCATCTTATTTGAGGAACACAAAGGATAATAGTGTTACTGGATCACAGAGAACAAGTTTTGGGTTTTTTGTTTGTTTGTTTTTTGTTGGGGAGGTCTGGGGGAAGAGTACATTGTAAGAATACTCAAAAGGGAGGGGTATTGAATGTTAATCAGGCAATTCTACATGTGATTCTGAGTGCTAAAGGAGTCAGTGGAGTTTACTGAGCATAGCAGTGATATGGTTAGATCTGTGCTTTAGGAAAATCAGTAGTTTGGTAGCTGAATTGAGAATGGACTGGAATGGGAAGAGACTTGTGGCAGGAAAACCAACAAGTAGACTATTGAAGTAGTTCAGGATTAAAATAAATGCCTGCACTACAGTAGTAGCAATACCAAAGAGAAGGGGGCATATTCAAGGGAAATTGTAAATATTAAATAGACTGGCATTGGCCACTGATTGGCACATTAGAGGTGAGGAATTGGAAATGAGAAGTAGGTCATGAGCCGCAAGTAATGGGAGGGCAGCAGTAGGGCCAATGATGGGAATAGGAAAGTTTGCAAGTGAAAAAAAATTTCCTGGTAAAGATAACAGTTCAGTTTTAGACATGTTGAGTTTAAGAAATATACAGGACAATGGGAGGCAAGATGGTGGAAGGAAGCAGTAACCTCTCTAAGCTCCTCAGTCACTCAACCTTAAAAAGTGAATCTGAATGGATTCCGGAGTGACAAAATCCACTTGGAGATGGAGTGTGGCAGAATACAGCCCAGGAAATTGCCCATTTCGTCCAGACAGGACAAGCACAGAGCATGTGGGGTCTGCACAGCTCAGACTTAAGAGCAGACAAGCAGACTACACCAGAGAGAGAAGAAGCCCCAGCCTGCAGACTTACCAAGGATGAATCACAGTCATCTCACCTTCATCTCATGAGGGGACAGGAGGAATCATTGGAGCCAGGTAGGAGTCTGGCCCCTAGTGGAGAGCACAGCTTCTCCTACAGCGTTCAGCCCTCGGCCTGGAAGATTAGAAACTACCTGCCAGTATAATATGTGGGCTGGAATGGCAAAGTAAATTCTAGTTGCTCTGATCCTCCCATCCCTCCTTCATAAAGTAGAAAACCCAAAGATAAGTCTCCTACCCGGATTGAAATCCCATGTTAATAGAAATAGACTCAGGCTTTGGAATCTCCAAGAAGGAGGGTAACTGAGACAGCCAGGAGTCTTAAGAGAAGAGAAGGAGGGGTCCCAACAAGCCCCACCTCACCTCAAAAACACAAGATTGCTTAAAGCCCAGGGGTGTAGAGGCAGAAATCTAAAGTGGTCAGATTCACCCACACAGACTACTCAGTGGCAATCTACATTCCTCTCCAACATTCCTGCCTTAGCCACAAAATAGCTCATAGCCTGAGAAATTAAGAAATAGGCAATCACAATGGGAAGGAAGGAAGCTGAGAAGAAGGGGAAGGCAATAAAATCGATCCAAGCTTACTATGTAGGTAAAGAACCACAAAATACACAAGACAATATGGACTCTCTAACCATACCTGAGACCACAGAAGGAAATATAAACTGGTCTCAAGCCCAAATAGCATGCTTGGAGGAGCTTAAGAAAGATTTTAAAGACCAAATCAAGGAGTCAGTGACAAACTAGGAAAAAAGTCTCAGTGAAGTAATTGGAGGAAATACCTCCCTAAAAAGGACCTTCAAAAACTAACCAAAAACTATAATTCGCTAAAAATTAGATTCAATCAAATTGAAACTCAGAACTCTATGATGCAAAAAGAGTTAATCAAACAAAACAAGACGTTTGAAAAATAGGGAGAAAATGTAAAATATCTCACTGGAAAAACAACTGATCTAGAGAACAGATCCAGGAGAGATAAAGAATTATTGGTCTACCAGAAAGCCATGATGAAAAAAGCAGCCTAGACAACATCCTCCAAGAGATTGTCAAAGAAAACTGTCCTGAGGTTCTGGAATCAGAAGATTAAAAAGTTATAGAAAAAATTCACCGGACTCCTCCTGAAAGAGATACCAAATTGGAAACTCCAATAAAGATAGTAGCCAAATTCCAGAATTACAAGATTAAGGAAAAAAATTCTTCAAGCAGCCAAAAAGAAACAATTCAAATATCGAGGAACTACAGTTAAGATCACACAGGACCTAGCAGCTTCTACATTAAAAGATTTGAGGGACTGGAATTCGATATTTAATATGGTAATAGAGCTAGGACTACAACCAAGGATTAACTACCCGGCAAAACTAAGCATAATCGTTCAGGCAAGGAGATGGTCATTTAATGAAATAAGGGACTTCCAGACTTTCCTGATGAAAAAGCCAGAGATCAATGGAAAATTTGATCTCCAATTACAAGACTCAAGAAAGACATAAAAAGGTAAACGAGAAAAACACAGACACACACATACATGCATGCACAAACCCACACTCATACACACATGCTCATTACTTCGGATACAACAAGAGCAAAATGTTCACATCCCTATATGAGGAGCTGATAACTGTCAATATGGAAATTTTTAGGATTATCATGACCTTCAAAAGTGTTATACTTAGATAGAGGGTGTGGGTATGAATGCACTAACCTGAAGACTTTAAAAGAAAAAAAACTACTAAGGGGATCAAAGGGACTGTAATGGGAAAAAGGAAAGGATGAGATAGGAAAAAGTAAAATATGCCATTCAAAGAGGCATAAAAACACACTATAGTAGAGGGGAAAGAAAAAGGAAGAGGAACATCATTTAAAAACTATTCTCAGTGGTTCTGGTTCAAAGAGTGATCAACTTAATTAGTGAAGTTTAAGATTCTAACGTGGATAGACACATAAATTCATTAAACAGAGGAAAAGGAGGGAGGGAGAGGAGCACTGTTTGAAATTTACTCTCATTGGTTTGGAGTCAAACAGGGAGTAACTTACTCTGATAAGTATAAAAATTTATTGTGTCCTATAGGTAGTGGAAGGGTAAGGTGGGGGTTTAAAAGGAGGAGACTAAAGGGGGGATTAGAAAGGAGGGAAATAGTAGTAAGGGGTGAGGGTAGGTTAAGGAGGGGGGTCACTGGGTGGGAACACTGAGGGAGGGGCCAGTCAAAAGGGAAAACTTCAAGGAGGGGAAGGGAGAATGAAGAAACAAAAACATAAACAGGGGAGGGAATAGGATGGAGGGAAAGAGACAGATAGTCATCATTACTGTGAATGTGAATGGGATGAACTCTCCCATAAAACAGAGGCAGATAGCAGAATGGATTAAAAACCATAATCCTACAATAAGCTATCTACAAGAAACACATTTGAAACAAAGGGATACCCACAGGGTAAAGATAAAAGGTTGGAGTAGAATTTATTATGCCTCAGCTAAAGTAAAAAAAAAAACAGAGGTAGCAATACTTATCTCAGATGAAGCAAAAGGGAAAATAGATCTAATTAAAATAGATAAAGACGGAAACTATATCCTGCTAAAAGGCACCATTGAGAATGAAGCAATATCATTACTTAATATAAATGCAGCAAGTGGTATAGCATCCAAATTCCTAGAGGAGAAGTTAAAGGAATTAGAGACAGAAATAGATAGCAAAACTATACTAGTGGGGGAATTTAATCTCCCCCTTTCTGAACTTGATAAATCTAACCTCAAAATAAACAAGAAAGAAGTTGAGGAGGTGAATAGAATTTTAGAGAGACTAGATATGATGGATCTCTGGAGAAAACTAAATGGGGATAAAATGGAATTTACTTTCTTCTCAGCAGTGCATGGTACATACGCAAAAATAGGCAATGTACTAGGGCATAAAAACCTCACAATTCAGTCCAGAGAAGCAGAAATATTAAATGCATCATTCTCAGATCATGATGCAATAAAATTTACATGCAATAAAAGGCCATGGAAAGATAGACTAATAACTAATTGGAAACTAAACAATTTAATCCTAAAGAATGGGTGGGTCAAACATGAAATTTTAGAAACAATCAATAATTTCATTCAAGAGAATGGTAATAATGAGACAACATACCAAAATTTGTGGGATGCATTAAAGGCAGTTCTTAGGGGACGTTTTATATCTCTGACTGCATACTTGATTAAAGCAGAGAGAAGGGAGGTCAATGAATTGGACATGCAATTGAAAAAGCTAGAAAAAGAACAAATTGAAAACCCCCGATTTAGTACTAACTTAGAAATATTGAAAATCAAAGGAGAGATTAGTAAATTGAAATTAAGAAAACTATTGAATTAATAAATAAAACTAAGTGCTGGTTTTATGAAAAAAAAAACAATAAAATTGATAGACCCTTAGTCAATATGATAAAAATAAGAAGGAAGAAAATCAAATTATGAGTATCAAAATTGAAAAGGGTGAATCTACTTCCAATGAAGAGGAAATCTAAAAAGTAATGAGGAATTATTTTTCCCAATTGTATGCACATAAGTATGATAATCTTAGTGAAATGGATGAATATTTAGAAAATTACAAGTTGCCCAGATTAACTGAAGAGGAAGAGAATTACCTAAATAACCCCATCACAGCAAAAGAAATCAAACAAGCCATCTATAAACTACCTAGGAAAAAAACCTCCAGGGTCAGATGGGTTTACTAGTGAATTCTATCAAACATTTAAAGAACAATTAATTAAAATACTGTATTTGGGAAAATTAGTGAAGAAAGGGTCCTACCAAATTCTTTCTATGCCACAAATATGGTACTGATTCCTACATCAGGAATACAAAGAAAATTATAGACCAATTTCCCTCATGAATTTAGATGCAAAAATTTTAAATAAAATATAGGCCAAAAGACTCCAACAACGTATCAGAAAAATAATACACTCTGATCAGGTAGGATTCATTCCAGGAATGCAAGAATGATTTAATATTAGGAAAACCCTAAGTATAATTGAGCATATCAACAATAAGACTAGCAGAAACCAAATGATTGTCTCAATAGATGCAGAAAAGGCTTTTGACAAAGTACAACATCCATTCCTATGAAAAGCACTAGAAAGTATAGGAAGAAATGGAGCCTTCCTTAAAATAGTAGATAGCATCTATTTAAAACAATCAGCAAGTATTATATGTAATGGGGATAATGGAAGCATTTCCAATAAGATCGGGAGTGAAACAAGGGTGTCCACTATCACCCCTCCTATTCAATCTGGTACTAGAAACGCTAGCTGTAGCAATTAGAGAAGAAAAAGAAATCAAAGGAATCAAATTAGGCAAAGAAGCAACCAAGCTATCACTTTTTGCAGATGATATGATGATATACTTAGAGAATCCTAGAGAATCAAGTAAAAAACTACTTAAGACAATAAATAAATTTGGCAAAGTTGCAGCATATAAAATAAACCCACATAAATTCTCGGCATTCCTGTATATCTCTAATGAAACTCAACAGCAAGAGATAGAAAAAGAAATCCCATTTAAAGTCACTGTAGACATTATAAAATATTTGGGAATCTACCTGTCAAAACAAACCCAGAACCCAAATGATCACAACTACAAAACAATTCTCACACAAATAAAATAATATCTAACTAATTGGAAAAATATCAATTGCTTGTGGCTGGGTCGAGCTAATATAATAAAAATGACAATTTTACCCAAACTAAATTATGTATTTAGTACCATACCAATCAATTTACCAAAAAACTACTTTTCAGAGTTAGAAAAAATAATAACAAAATTTATTTGGAAAAACAAGCGGTCTAGAATATCAAGGGAGCTAATGAAAAGAAATGCTAGGGAAGGTGGACTAGCTATGCCAGATTTTAATTTGTATTATACAGCAGCAGTCATCTAAACTGCTTGGTACTTGCAGAGGAGTAGAGCAGTGGATCAATGGAATAGATTGGGCGCAGGAGATCCAGCAGTTAATGAATATAGTAATCTATTGTTTGATAAACCCAAAGACCCCAGTTTTTGGGATAAGAATGCACTATTTGACAAAAACTGCTGGGAAAACTGGAATACAGTATGGCAGAAACAGGGCATAGATCATTATCTAACACCATATACCAAAATCAAGTCTAAATGGGGGCATGATCTAGGTATAAAGGATGATACTGTAAGCCATCTGGGAAAGCAAGGAATAGTTTACCTGTCAGATTTGTGGAGAGGGAAAGGCTTTAGAACCAAACAAGAACTAGAGAGCATTATAAAATGCATAACTTTTTTTACATTAAATTGTATTACATTACATTACATTAAATTACAATTAAATTGAAAAACTTCTGTATAAACAAAGCCAACGTAACCAAGATCAATAGGGAGGTGGGAAATTGGGAAAGAATTTTTACAACCTATGTCTCTTACAAAGGACTCATTTCTAAAATATACAGAAAATTGTGTCAAATCTATAAGAATACAAGTCATTCCCCAATTGATAAATGGTCAAAGGATATGAACAGACAGTTTTCAGACAAAGAAATTAAAGATATCCATAAGCACATGAAGAAATCCTCTTAATTACTTTTTATTAGAGAAATGCAAATCAAAACAGATATAGGAAAGTTTTCAAGTGAAAAACATTTGCGGGTAAAGATAACAAGTTCAGTTTTAGACAGGTTGAGTTTAAGAAATATACAGGACAACGAATTTGGTATGAGTACTCATAATGACCATTATGAAGTCTACTTATTTTTGGTTTATTTCCTCAGATAAGGAATAATGGAAAAGACTATTATTCAGGAGTTTATATGCTCTTATCATTCGGGGATAAAAAAATTTAATTCAATGTCATGGGCTATCACTTCTGGTCTGGAAATAGAACAGTAATTAATCAAATCCATTTACAACTTTAAGTGACCCAAATGATCTAATGGTAGATAGTTGCATTTTTTACTTAAAAAACCTTGGTACAAGAGAAAATGTTTACTATTCAGCACAATTTTCATTCTATTCAGAAACCATTGTTCAGGGGACACAGCAAAGGGCTGTATATAGTAGTTATGGAATGAATGATATTCAAAGGAGGAGAGATAATTGAGTGATGTTGCTGGGACAGGTGGAGGGAACCTGGGAATGGCAAAGGGGCACAAGTAGTATGCAACTCCCTTGGAGTAGTATGGCACAAGTAGTATGCAAACTCCCATTGGACTTTGACCAATGAGTAAAGTGAATTAGTGAAACTGCAGATAGTGTTAGAAAATGTGACCAGGGAGTCAGTGTCATTAGGAGGTGTCAGTAAAAGCCAGAATACAGAAGAAATGGAAAAACAAAATATTTAATATGAAAGCATTTGTTACCTATCAAGCAAGCAATCCAGAGGGCACAATGGAAGGGGTGAGTAGCATTTGGTTGGGATTTCATTGGTGGGTAAATTGAGGAGGTGGGAGTAAGAAATGATGCAGTGGGAAATGGGGAATGTAGGTTAGATAATGACATAGAAATAGCTATATATCTCTGTCTCTCTATATCTTGTAAATACATAACTATTTGCATGTTTTGTCCTCCATTAGAAAGTGAAAACTTTGAGGACAGAGACTATTTTTATGTTGCCAAAGCTTCCCAATGTACCTGCTTTCTTTATTTGATTTGATTTCCCACTTCAAAAACTCATTATATCATCTCTATTGTGAGAAACAGAAGGAGGGAGAGAGGAAGAAAGAGGTAGAGCTAGAGGAATATGGAGAGAGAGGGAGAGGGAGAGGGGGAGGGGAATAGTTTCAAGACAACTTTCTTCCCTGCACTGTGATATCTCCCCAGGTGCCAGACAAATTACAAGGTGACTTCTGAAAGGAGATTTCACATCTACCTTGTCAGTATCTGGGCACAGCCATGGCTAAAGGAGCCCAAGGAGACATTTAAGCTCTTCTCCCAGTAAAAGTCTTCTTTTATCATGTTTCATTTGACCACCTCTAGGCCAGTCTTCTTCCTTTATTTCTTCCTTATATGCATACAATTAACTATTCACCTATATTTAAATGTCTTCTTATAACATAACCCGGAGCTCTTGGATAATACTCTATCCTGTGATAGTCTATTTCATCCAGTCTTAGTTAGACCTCTGCCATAAGGATATATGCATCTAACTTACATGATTTCCCTCCCCACATTAAATGCTACTCTTGAATCATTTTTTAAATTTATTTATTTACTTTTAATTTACAACATTCAGTTCCACAGTCCCTTGAGTTTAAAATTTTCTCCCTCTTCCTCTCCTTACCCTCCCCCCACACCATCATGGCAGCATGCACTTAAATATAGGGTCAACAAACATCTTCACATTAATCATTAGTCAGGTTGTAAAGAAGGATTATAACTGATGGAATAATCAGTGGGAAGGAGAAAACAAAACAAGAAAAAGAAACAGAGCAAGTAGTTTGTTTCAGTCTGCAGACTCCACATCTCTTTCTCTGGATGTGGATATCTCTTTTGATCATAAGTCTTTTGGAGTTGTTTTATAACCTTACATTGCTGAGAGAAGACTAGTCTATTTAAGTTAGTCATCACACATATGTTGTTTCTGTGATTGTGTACAAATTTGTCCTGGTCCTGCTCTTCTTGCTCAGCATCAGTTTATATAAGTCTCTCCAGGTTATCATGAAGTCTGTCTACTCCTCATTTCTTATAGCACAGTAGCATTCCCTTACATTCATATACTACAACTTGTTCAGCCATTCCCCAATCGATGGGCATCCCCTTGATTTCCAGTTCTTTGCCACAACAAAATGAGCTGCTATGAATATTTTTGTACATATTGTTCCTCCTCCCACTTCTCTTATCTCTTTGGGATGTAACCCTAGAAGTGGTATTTCTTGGTCAAAGGGTATGCACTTATTTATAGCCCTTTGAGCATAGTTACAGATTGCTCTCCAGAATGGTTGGATCAGTTCAAAACTCCACCAACAATGCATTAGTGTTCCAATTTTTCCACATCCTCTCCAGCATTTATCATTTTCCTGTTTTTTCATATTAGCCAATCTGGCTGGTGAGATATGGTACCACAGACTTGTTTTGATTTGTATTTCTCTGACCAACAGTAATTTAGAACATTTTTTCATACTCTTCAATCCTGATAGAATTATGCTATTGTCTGAAATGCAGTAGTTACTTTTTTAACAGACACATGTGTAGCAGCAAGCACCCCAGCATCCCCAGGATGGCTGCCAACACAGGTTCTTAGATCTGCTTTTCTAAAGGAAAGCAACTCAAAATGAGTTAACAGTCTTGGTTTAATCAATCTATCATATCATTTTCCTAGTTCAGGGGAAAAGTTCAGCACCGTGAACTTCAGAGTATACAGATAGGTTACAAGCAGAACTTAGAAGACAGAAAAAAAAAACATTTCAAGCAGACAGGCCTGCAACTGTCCAACAATTACATCCATACCTAATCAGTTACCAGATAGGGAAGCATCAACACCTGGGTTTTTCAAAGCCGGGGTCTCTCAATGGCTGCCCACATTCTCCTCTGGTCAAATCACACAACACTTCTCAAAGTAAGCCCCAAAAGAAAGCCTCACATAAGGATTTATATAACCTTCTCTAGGGTCAGAGAATGTAACAACCCTCTTGACTTACGGCCCAATCACAAAGTATCTCCTGAAAAATAAGCCTCCCACCACAGAATCCAGATAAATTTAAGTCTATCAAAGGGCCTAAGGGCAGGGAAGATCTTACATAATACAATCTTAAAAAGAGGTCAACATAAATTTACATTCCCATTACAACATACAATCTACATATATGTCTGTATATAACCATAGTGACAAGATAAGTCTCATTCTTTTTTTAGTCAAAGACAAAAGTAAATAAAGGACACATGAAGATCATCATTTAACCACAGTGCCAAAGTTATTCATGAAGTGTGTGTTTGTGTGTGATAATAGACTTGGATGTGGGGAGCTCCCAGTGATGGAACTCCCTCCACCAATCAGTACCTGTCCTGAAGTTTCTAATCTTAGAGATTTGTCTGGGACATTAAATGTTATTAAGTTAACTGGCCAGGGTAACAGAGCCATCCAATGTCCAAAGTAGCATTGAACCCAGATCTTCCTTACTCTGATACTGCCTCTCTAAACACTATAGCCTGCTGTCTCATATATGTAAGAATGAAGATATAAGATGGAGTAAGAAAAAATAGTTATGAAAGGAGATTTTATATATAATGGATAAGGGATGTAAATTGGCATCATACAAATGTATAATTTTCATGGTGCCAATACTTTTCTACAATAAAGAAACAAAAAACAAATAAAGGAATGAATGAGTGGATAAATTCAGAACCTGACTATAGCAAAATTTATTTTTGTTATTAAATCAGCAAATAGAATATTTTATGGCTAATTTAAATATAAGAAAAGGGGAAGGAGAATTATTTTTAATATCTGACTTAATGTAATGTGTAAACTTTCCTTGTCCTATTGGCATGCAATTTAGAACTTCTTTAAAGAAAACATATATTACTATTGCTAAAAATTCAATGGTAATAAAATTATAAAACCTAAATATAATAGCTTACAAAATACTATCTTGAAGACAGAGTTAATACCCTAGCATTATCATCTTCATAGGACAGCAATCACTGGCTCCAGATATATATCACTCTTCAATAGCAACCGATTCAGTTATTGGTTTTGATTCAGATTATGTGTGTGTTTCTCTCCCAACAAAGTAAAGTCCCATTTGTTTTCCCTTTACTCTTTGGTGCTGATACACTTAAAGAGAGCATAGGAAGTTTGTCCTGAAGAGTAAGAAGGAACTATTTGTGCTAATTATGCCCTCAAATGAGTAATGCACAAGAACAAAGAGGTACAGGACTAAAACTTGAGATGGAGCAGAAATAATTGTTGGCAAATGAGGCTTACATAGGACAAAACCTACCAAAAGTAAAAGGTCTTTTGAAAAAAATACAACATAGATTGAGCAAAAATATACATTGTATTCCCAAAAGTGCTTCACAATTACTTAATAATAATAAAAATGAAAATTACTGGATAATTTATAACAATAAAGACTAAATGAGTAATTTTATATAAATTATTATGAACAAAACAGACAAGTTCTACGTAGATGGCATTTAATGATCATTGTACTCTAATTTGGCAGGAAGGGTATTTCACTGAGTCAGAATTAGAGCATATATTCCATAGATAACAGTAAAATAAGAAAGCTTAAAAATGCATAACAAGTGCATGAAAGATATGATAATATGGAAAGTGAAAGCACAGTCTGAAACTCCCAAAACATGAGCAATCAAGTTATGAGAAATCTTAGTCGGTTTTTCAAGATTTTGCCATAAAATAACTCAGTCATCTCTATCCATCCATAACTGTAATACATTTTATCACTCTATAATATTAAAAAGAATACAAATGGCCTTTTGAGTAGCTTTTTGGTGTCCACATCAGTAACATTCCTGATAATTTTAACTTTGCATGACAGAAAACTGTCTTTGCCCTCATTACAAAAAAAGAGTGTTCTTAAAACTTCATTGAGATGCATCGTGAACCTCAATAAAATTTACCTGGGGCAATAAATTATTGGTTTTGAAGCTAGGAACTGGAATTTTATGATGACAGAAGTACTTAATGTCAGTGCTCATAATGATTATGCAATAAACTTACTTTTTGGTTTATTTCCTGGGTTAGGAAATAGTATGAGGACTATCTATTTCGGGTATATGTGTTGATATCATTTGGGTTTAAAGAAAGTTTAATCTGATGTCATGCCCTACAACTTCTGATAAGGAAACAAAGAACTAGTTTTTGTCACTTCCAATCAGATATTAATTTCATCATTATAATTATAAGGTTCCATTTGTATTGATCTTCTTTCAAACTGCATTGTTATAGTCATGTTGTATGTAGTTATCCTCATACTGCTTATTTCACAACTCTATCAAATCATTGGGACTTTCAAAGCTTTTATGAATCCTTTTCATTAATCATTTATTATAACACAATAATATTCCATTTCATTCACATACCACAATTCATTTAGCCATTTTTCAATCTATAAAAATGTGTTTCTAATCTTATTTTACTAAAACAACCCCAAATCACTGCTATTACATGCATATATTTTCTTTCTGAGTTTTTCACCCTGGCTTTATATGCTAGAAATGTAATCTTTAGGTGAAAGAATATGTTCAACTCAATCACACTTTTAGCATTATTTCAAATTTCTTCACAGATTGGTTAGTTTAAATCACAGACCCATTAAAAGGATATCATTGTGTTTGTCTTGAAGTAGTAAGCCTTGACATTTCACCCCTTATGAGGGGCCCATCTTTGTATCCTGAATTCCTGGAACTCAAGAATCCACCCCTCAGCTTGATCAGTGAACAGACTGCCCCAGCCCACATCCTGCACCTGCATGATATCTGCCTGACCAGTCTGCCCCATTATTGTTACTCCTGATACAATGGTGGTCTTTGACTATTTAAACTGTGTGTCTACTGGGGTTCGGGGCAGCTCCTGGGACTCTATCCCTAGGACTGCCACCGGCTGGCTAATAAACGCTCCCTGAATTCGATTACTGATGGTCTTGGCTTGTTGATTCTGTCCGAGTGTCCATTTCAGTCTCACGATAGCCCCTTAAATACAAACTATTTTTTTTCAGTATTAATCTTTGCAAATTTATATAGTTGAGATTTGGAACCTCAGAGCTTTTTGATATTAATTTCTTTCATATTTTATGATTTGGAAGAATATTTCATATAGTTATTAATAGTCTGCTATTTTTCAAGAACTTTTTCTTTACAAAATTACTTCATGTGTATTATGGATTGGAATGGATTTTTGCTATACCTTATATATCATTGATATAAACTCTTATAAGTATAGTTGATGAAAATATTAATTTTTCCAATTGGTAATATTTCTTCATAATCTAGTTGAGTTTGTTCATGGAAACATATATATACATATATACATATATATTTATATACATATATGCATATATATACATACATACATATATATATATATATATATATATATATATATAATTTTATGCAATCAAAAGGATCTCTTCTAGCTTGAATGAACTACTCAGACTTCCCATGGTGGAGTAAAGGTGATGGAATAGAGAAAGCATTCAGCCAAGCTCTTACAGCTTTTTAATCCAAAAACTTTAAAATAGCAAATCAAATCAAATTCTGAAGTGGCAAGATCATCAAAAGGCAGAATGAAACATTCTTCTGACTTAAGACAATTTAGGAGGTTAGAAAGACAGAACTGTAATAAATACATGGAGACTGGTCTAAGGTCCACAGGGATGAAACATCAGCTGTGAGTCTAGCTGGTGACAATGGAAACGGTAGTAACTTTGGGAGCTGACAAACTAGAGAAAGTAAGGCTCTGGCAATCGGTCAGAAAGAGATTGCAGTGCCAAAACTGAAGGCAGATATATATGTTCTTTTGAAAATCCATGGCCTATACTCACTTCAGGGTCATAATTCAAGGGAGGAGGGCAATAGATTTGAACAAAGTAAGAGTCCTGAAAGGCAATATTATTTTGGTCACACAGGAGCAGAGCTCATGAGAAACAGTAATGTCTGTTCTCCTAGTAGAGGAATAGCACTAAGGAGTAGTATCAATTGCAATCCAAAGGGATCATAAGCCCTTCCTAGTCAAAGACCAGAATGCAGAAAAGGAGATCAGTGACTATACATCTCTCCAGTCACACCATCTTGGAAGCACCAAAAACTTTCCAGATTCACAGAACTAGCTCTGAAAATAGCTACGTGAAAAAGCCTGAAGTTGAGATGATGACCCCTCACCCCTTTACCCCACCCCACACAAAAACACTAAGGAACAGAGTCCAATTTTAATATAAAATTATAAATCAAGAAATTGTGTAGAAAAAATGATTAAACAAACAAAAAAGAACCTGACCATAAAAAGTTACTATGGTCTTAGAGAAGATTTAGACTCAAAAACAGAAGAAGACAATGAGCTCAAAACAGCTACCAGCAAAACCTCAAAGATTTTTTAAAAAATGGGAATTAGACAAAAGTTCAACAAACATTTTTGGAAGGGCAAAAAATTATTTTCAAAAAGGGTAGAGGGGGCAGCTAGGTGATTTTGAATATAGTACCTTCCCTGGAGTCAAGAGGACCTGAGTTCAAATCTGGTCTCAGACCCTCAATATTTACTAGCCGTATGACCTCAGGCAAGTCACTTAACCCCAATTGCCCTGCCTTTCCCCCTTCAAAAAGCAAAAAAAAAAAAAAAAAAAAACAACTATCCAAACAAACAAAGAAAAACAGATCAAAAAAGATAAAGGAAAAAATAGGTAAAGAAATAAGAGCAAAGAGTGAAAATTATGAAAAGGCAATTCACAGTTTGAGAAAAAGGCACAAATAATACTGAATAAAATAATATATTAATAAAAAAGAATTATTTAAATGGAAAAAGAGGTACCAAAATCAGATAAAAATGACTCCTTAAAAACAGAATTGGCCAAATATACAAGAGAGATAGAAAAGCACAGTGATGAATATAATTGTTAAAAAATTAGAATCCCAAAGGTGACTTCTAATGGCAAGATGAGACTTAAAGAAAGAAGAAAATGAAATCAAAAGAATGAGAAGAAATGTGGAAGGTATCATTAGAAAAAACAACTGGCCTGGAAAATAGACTGAAGAGAGAGATAATTTAAGAAGTAATAGAGAAATATTAAATAAAATAAATAAAATAATGAGATATTATATATATATATCAAGCTATCTATCTATCTATATAATATTAAATGAACTACTCTCTCCATCTTCTTGTTTAACTGTTATGCATAGCATTTCTAGTACAATATTGCATAATAGTAATGATAATTATCATGGATTTTTTTTGTTATAGAGAGATATTACATATCATTTTAAGAAAGGTTCCATTGATTCTTAAATTTTTTATTGTTTTTAATAAGAAGTGGTTTTATATTTTGTCAGTGTCTTTTTCTATTACTATAATGACATTTGTATTCATAACAATGATATTTTAAAAGTTTTTTTTTTTCTTACTAATATGGTCAGTTATGCTTATAGTTTTTCTAATGTTGAACCAACCGAGAATTCCTGGCATAAATTCCACCTGATCATAATGTATAATATTTGTTATGCATTGCTGTAATCTCCTTGCTAGTGCTTAATTTAAATTTCTACATTATTCATTAAAGAAATTAGTCTATAATTTTCTTTCTCTGTTTTGATTCTCCCTGGTTTTGCTGTCAAAATATTCTTTGTGTCATAAAAGAATTTGGTAGGACCCATTTACTTTTTGTTTCTCAAAGAAACAGCTTCTGTTTCCCATGGAATCTTTCTTCAATGATAATCAAAATGTATCTGGACTAGGTTAGTGCAAATTATGTAATATATGCTGAAAGTAAACACTGAAGAATTTGAACTTGCATGTAAAGATCAAAAAGAAAAAATAGAGATCATATAGATAGCTCAGTTGTTTAAAAATACATCAAGAAGAAAACTATCAAGGAGAAATTATAGCTACATATGTCAAGATATTTACTGGCATTCTGAAATAATATGTCAGTGGGTAGAAGATGTGTAAAACAATTAACACCTACATAGTAAGAGCTTCAGTTTACACTTTTAGAATTATAAAATGAACCACAACAAATTTAGAAATTTTTAACTGCCTCCACATCACTAATAAAATTTAAAGCCAGTCGCCTTAGGGCATTGTATAAAAACTAATATTGCCTCATCAAAAATGAGGAAGAAAATCTAGAAACAGCTCACATCATCTGATAAGATTAAAAACTGAGCGAAATTGAATGTTTCTTTAATTAGTGACAATTGTTTACAGTGCCTTAGTAGGAACTGGGGAACTTAGAGGATCTTTTGGTGTATGGAGCTGTCATTGGATCCAACTGAACCAAACAAAAACTGTGTTCCATAATGCAGAAGTACCATTAGAGCAAGGCAGACATCAAGGCATAAAGAACATGGAAGAGTGTCATAAACTGATCTTACTTACATGAAAAAATTCATGACATGCTGCCTTCCCCTCCGAAAAGTTATGGGAGTGACAAAAGGTAAGAAGTTTTGATATTTTTATAATCAACTTAAATTTGTCCATGTATTATTGATCTCACATTTCATAATAATAAGCATCAATATCAATAATTAGAAAATTTAGAATATAATGTCCACATTTTAGCACCTTTTATGGCATCCTAGATAATTCACAGTTCTTATGACCTTTATTATTTTCAAACCAGTCTTTTAACAATTGCTATAAAATTGCTATTCTTTTATTTTGCAGAGGGAATGAGTTATGAGTATTTGTCTATGCAAGAGAAAAGGATCACTTTGGAGGAAATTGTTCAGACACATTTGAGAACATCAACTTCAAAACTGAATGTATCCTTTTTATAATAGGATAAATAATTAAGAAACTATAATGTGCATTTCCCAGACTAAAGAGTCTAAACAGTTTACCTAGTTTTTAATCATATTCTTACAGTTTTCTCTTTTTCAGAAATAATGTTGTATGGTCAAGCCAAAATATAATGGGGATAAGGGGAGAAAGAGAGAGAAGCATTGTCTCCCCTCCCACTATTCATGTAAATTTCCACAGACCAAAATATATCCGAAGATAATTTACCCTTCTGCCCAAGACCAACTTAATTCTTAAAACAACAAAGTGTACAAGTAAAATTCCAGTGATATTGAGGATTAACATATTTCTCAAACTTCTGATAGTGATATTTGGGTAAATTTAATTTTATAAGAGGTGCTACTATGAACATGAAGAAAATATCCAAATAAATCACCTTCGTAAGCACTATAAAATAATTAATATTCCTCACTTCTTGGGGAAGAGTGTTAAGAAGAGTCTTTGTCTATTTGTATGCAATTATATAGATAAACAATTTCTGTAAGATCTACAACGTAATTATTCCTATTGTATTTTAGAAATTCACATACAGCATAATCATAGCTGACTCAAATTTGGACTTAAATTCCAATGCTGTAAATCCCTATAGAAGTGGAGAGAAGGGAAGTCTAACTCTTTCTTATTTCTCATTTTCATTGTCCACATTTCCTCTACTCCATGATAGTGAGAATTGGAATGCAAAGAAAAAAAAAACTATATTGTTTGAAATCTTAGAAACTCTCTGCTGAAAATCTTCATTCTTCACACTATTATTTCACATTTGCTACCCACCTCCACTCTGACTGATGGAACCAAAGGAAGAAGAGAGTATTCCCTCAAGATACAGACAATACACAGACATGACTGATAGCATAAATTTACTCTGCTGAACAAGAAATAAAACAAATGAACAAATAACAACAAAATATAAATTTTTTGTCTGACACACAGTATCGAAGACAAAGTTGTTGTTTTTTTAACTGTTTCTGAACTGAACGCTGAAGGGTTAAGGTAATGTTTCCAAAAATCCAGAAAGTTCTCATTCTCTCTCTCTCTCTCTCTCTCTCTCTCTCTCTCTCTCTCTCTCTCTCTCTCTCTCTCTCTCTCTCTTTCTCTCTCTCTCTCTCTTTCTCTTTCTCTTGCTTTCATCTTAGGAATCTTTATAATTTTTTCACATCCATACTCATCTTTTTCCTTCCATTCCTATAATTACAACAAAGGAGGTTTGACATATGATGCCCCTGGAGTGGTTATATCTAAGGTAGCCACAACTCTCATGCCACAGGACTGGTGACATTTGGCTACCCCTAAAGTAAGGGAATCAAATCATTTCACTACTTTTACCTTTGCTTGAACTAGAGATTCTTTTTTATCATTCTCCTGACTTTGCTAGTTTTCTTAGGAGGACTACTGTTAAATAGCCTATAAATCTGGGGTCAAAATGGTGTAAATGAATTATCTGCTGCAAGCATGGTGTGTAAAAAGGTATTAGTTAACTTAATAGCATTGGGAAACAAAACATGCTGATAGTTATGGTTCCACTGCTGGTCTAGGTATTGAGGAACACCTTGTCATCATTTATGTCTCCCTTCTCTCCATGGAGATGGTGCTCTAGCTATGGCAAGTGAAGCCCAGTGAATAATTTGCCAGTTATCAGGTGACCTAAAGTGTCCCACACTAGATGACTGTAATAGCAAGTACCCTAGCATATCCAGGATGGCTGCAAGCACAGGTTCTTTGATGTGCTTTTCTTTTTCTATCTTTTTTTTGGAGGGGGGAAGGCAGTGAAATTGGGGTTAAGTGACTTGTCTAAGGTCATATGGCAAGTAAGTGGTAAGTATCTGAGACCTGATTTGAACTCAGTTCCTTCTGACTCCAGTGCTCTATTCATTGCACCACCTAGCCACTCCTGATCTGCTTTTCTAAAGGAAAGTAACTCAAAAAGGATTAAAAATCTTACTTTAATGAAACATATATCATTCACTTAGTTCTCGGGAAAACATCAGTACCCTGAACTTCAGAGAAAATACAAGCAAAAGTTAAAAGCAGACAAAAAATACAGAGAAAATAACATAATTCAACAGACCAACAGACCAGGCCTCTACCTGTCTGACTATCACATATACACATAATTAGTTACCAGAGAGAGAACCACCAACATCTACGTTTTCAAAGCCAGGGGCTCAAGGGCTACTGGGAGTCTCAACTGAAAAAAAATCACAAAACTCTTCCTATAAGTGAGGCCCAAAGTAAAACCTCACCTAAGAATATATAGAGCTTTCTTCAGGGTCAGTGGGCATCGCAACATTTGTGACCCACTACCTAATTACAAAGTAACAAAAGGTGTGGGCCTTCCTGAAAAACAAGCATCCCCTAAGTAAGCTTTGCTTATTAGGCTCCAATTGAGGTCCATTAAGGGGTAGGGAAGATCTTCAAATTCCCTTACCATTACAATGATTTATATATTTTGATAAGTAGAGAGATAGATAGATAGATAGATAGATAGATAGATAGATAGATATAGACAGATATTGATATTGATATAGATATATAGGTATATCTATATATCTGGGCCTGTCATATGCCTAAACATTAATACAAAGTTAAAAAAAATAAAATAAAGGAAAACAACCTTCTTGCTTTACTATACAGGTATCAGAGATGATTTTGGTTAGGATCATTCATGTTACTACTATATCCCTTGTATATCTATCTGCTCCATAAGCTCAGCTTCCCCTCTTGTACTGTTCAAATTCCTGGCCAGAAACTATTTTATTCCACTCCTTGATTAGGATTGTGGGTAACCATCTTATGATTCCAATTACTTTAAGCAATTCAGGATTCAGATTTCTGTTATAGGTTGAAACAATATATTAGTTTTGTGGTTTGACACAATATTCTTAGCAACATATAATAAGCAAACTATAAAATGTATTGTCAAATATACTACTATCACTAAAAAAAGATTCATTTAATCTTGGCTACAAATGTTTTGGTTTTTTGCATTTTCTTCCAAAATAGAAATTTCTTATTCTTTACTTTGAAAACTGAAGAAAGTATTGTTTGAGTTTTTTCATAATTCCATATTTTTTTAGTGATCTCTAACCAAATTATTTCTTCCCAATATAGGAGGTTGATGGTAACTCTTTTTTTTTCTTTTTTTTTTCTTTAAACAAATACTTTATTAACTTCTGTTTTACATCATTCATTTCCGCCAGATTTTGAGTTACAATCATTTTCCCCCCATTATTCCCCTACCCAACCTCCCAGAATAGCAGTCCCACAAGATATCGCTTCCTCCAATCTGCTCTCTCCCATACCTTCTCCCATACCCCCATTGACTTTTCCATTAGAGGAAGATGAATCTTTGTGTCCCAATGCCTGCACATCTTATCTCCCAATTATAGGCAAAAGAGTATTAATAATAGTATTTATATATATTTGAAACATTTAATGTTAAGACCTCGAATTTCAGATCCATTTCCTTCCTCCCTTGTCACCCATTCCTTCTTGGGAGATAAGTAATTCAGTATATGTTGTACATGTCTAGCTATGCAAAACATTATCATAGTAGATATATTGTTCAAGGCTGCTTATAATTCCCTCCCACTCATCCCACCCCCCACCTGGTCCATTCCCTACATGATCCTGTCCCTCTTCTATAGTGGGTACTTCCAACCTCCCCTCACCCCAAGGATGCCCTCCCATCCATCATCCCTCCTCTCATCCCCCTTCCCCCTATCCTGCTGCAGGTTGAGATATCCCATTTAGTATGTATGTCATTTTCTCCCTGAACCAAATTCAATGTGAATGTGGTTTTGCCTTTTTAGCCTTACTTATTCTCCCCTCCTTTGCACCCACTTCCCCTACATGAGATAGTTTACCCTACCATGTTTCTCCCCATCTCCTCTTGCCACTTTCCTCTCTCACCTCATAATTTCATCCCTTGAGTACTCTCCCTTCCGTACAAAATCAGCCTATGCCCTCTATCCATATATAACTGTAGCCATATACACACACATTCACATATGTATTCGTATGACCACACCCCCTTCTTCCATTATTTTCATAGTGAGAAAGATATCATCAGTCACAGATATTGCTTTTCCATATAGGAATGTAAATAGTTCAACTTTGATAAGTTCCTTTTGATTTCTTTTCCCTGATTACCTTCTCAGGCATCTCTTGCTTCTTGTGTCTGGATGTCAAATTTTCTATTCAACTCTGGTTTTTTCCTCAAGAATGCTTGAAAGTCCTCTATTCCACTGAATGACCATATTTTCCCCTGAAACAAAATACCCAGTTTTGCTGGGTAGGTGACCCTTGGGTTCATTCCCAGGTCTTTTGCCCTCTGGAATATCATATTCCATGCCCTTCGATCCCTCAGTGTAGAAGCTGCCAGGTCCTGGGCTATTCTGATTGTGTTTCCACAATATTGAAATTGTTTCTTCCTGGCTGCTTGTAGTATTTTCTCCTGATCTGGGGATTCTGGAACCTGGCTATAATATTCCTGGGAGTTTTCTTTTTGGGATCTTTTTCAGGAGGTGATCTGTGGATTCTTTCAACCTCTATTTTGCCCTCTGGATCTAAAACATCAGGGCAGTTTTCCTTGAGAATTTCTTGAAGGGTGATTTCTAGGTTCTTTCCTTGATCATGGCTTTCAGGTAGTCCAATAATTTTTAAATTGTCTCTCCTGGATCTATTTTCCAGGTCAGTGGTTTTTCCCATGAGATATTTCACATTGCCTTCTAATCTTTCGTTTGTTTGGATCTGCTTAACAGCATCTTGATTTCTCATAAAGTCATTAGCTTCCATTTGCTCCAGTCTAACTCTGAAGGAATGAATCTCCTCAGTGAACTTTGAGATTCTTTTTCCATCTGGCAAATTCGACTTTTTAAGGCATTCTTCTCCTCATTGCCCTTTTGGGCCTCCTTAGCCATTTGAGTTAGTCTATTTTTTAAGGTGTTATTTTCTTCAGTCAGGCTGTTGACCCTCATTTCATACTTTTCCTGCATCCTTCTCATTTCTCTTTCCAATTTTTCCTCCACTTCTCTTATTTGATTTTAAAGTCCTTCTTAAGGTCCTCTATGGCCTGCAACCCACTCATGTTTTCCCCTGGGGCTTTTGGAGCAGGACTTCTGACCTCACAGACCTTTTCCCGCTCTATGCCCCCAAAATAGGAGTCTAGGGTTGCATTTTTCTGTTTCCTTTGCCTTGGCATGTTGCCACTTAATTGCTTGACTTTGGGCTTGTTGCCACACTATGGCTTTAAGGCCAGATAGAGGAATTTTCGTCCCGAACGTGTGGGGGGCAACTTCCGTTTCTGGCAAGCTGTAAACCCACCCACAACTTCCACCCTAGATCACAATCCAGATCCAGGAGGTTAAAGCAAGAGCGATTACCCCCCAAGACTGATCGCTGGATCTCCCCACGATTTGTAGGCTGGGAGCCGGAAATGCCTCTGAAAACTACACAGTGGCGTGTCTCCTCAGCAGCTTCTAGCCCCCAGGGGAGGGAGCTGATGCATTCCCCAAATACGGGTCCCAAAGTCCATAGGACACTAACCTCTTACTTTGTCCTAGGCAAGTCTATGTTGATAATTCTGGCGTCTCCACAGTTCCTGGTGTTCTGGGGTTCCTCCAGCCGGCTGCTGGCCCTGCCGCCCTGGGGCTAAAACCTCGGCTCACGTGGACCTGGGCCCGGCTCGGCTCCTGCGCTCTGCGCGCTGCCGGCTCCCAGACCACTGCGCTGGTCCTTCCTGCAGGGTGCTGGGCTGTCCTCAGCGGGAGGTTAGCTTCTCTGTGTCGTTCTGTGTGTGCTGGGGCTCCAGAAGATTTTCAGAGTCCTTTTTTACATAGTTTGTGGAGAATCTGGGGGCAGAGAGGCTTGGACGAGCTGTTTCTACTCCGCCATCTTGGCTCCGCCCCCGATGGTAACTCTTAATCATAATCACTTCCTTATTTAGATGAAAAATCTAATAATGCACTGATCAAACCATTTAGTTGGGAAAGATGTTTTGAAATACTGTTTCTTTTCAAGTTCCAATCTTGAATCTTTAAATGTGCAAGCACTTGAAATAAAAAAGTGACGTGGATATTAATTAGAATTATATTTTTAATAGATCTTTCTCTGGCATCCTCACTTTTTGTTCACAATTATTCAAAACCACTTGGACTAGTGAATACCCTCCTTAGATGAGGTGTCTTTGCATTAAGGCAAAAATGAACAAACACACCTGGAATCATTCCTTTGAATGAAAGGCTCCAATAGCTTTCTTGTTGCTTGGATATGTAATGTGGGGTACTCAAGATAACACAGACATTTATAAATTAAAAGAAGCGTAAATAAAAAGAGTATTTCTTTACATTCTTATTATTGGGGAAACTAGTTCTGTTCAATGATAATAAGTACTGTAAAATGTTGGTATTTAATTTGTCATAGAAGAATTTTCTGGGAAAAGAGGAACAAAAGATATAACATGGTTACCATAAAGAAAAATCTAATTGATTATTCCTAATTCTAAAGGTCGTGGACTAACCTATATAATAGGTATGATGGGAAAAGACTCATTTAGGATTGTTTGAAAGTTAACCCCTCTGACTAAAGGCTAGCACAAATGTTTCATCTTTGCTTTCTTTTGTATGCTTTGTGCTTTCAATTTTCATGGAAATATGTGTGTATATCTTAAAAGGAAATATAAAATGCAGGAAATACCAAAAAGAGTTATCAATGGGACAGTTTGTTACTAACGTATTTCCCCTTTCTCAGAAGTTAAGAGCATTCTTTTGTCTGCTTATATAAGACATTGAAGAATATAATCAAAATTTGAAAAAGTATTTGTATTGATGAGGATCATTAGTCATTTCAAAATACCTGAAATTATCTGGTGTGTCTTTTGTGGATTTAAGTAACTCTAAAGTTAATTCTTTTACAAAAGATGAAAAAAATTAGAGTTATTGATATCTAATTCAGTATAACAGAAAAAATATCAAAAGCAAATACATTAATTATATTGTATTAGCAATAGACAAAAAGATTAAACCACAATAGTAAAAAACAAAAACATTATTTTCTAAATCAAATGCAGCCAAATTATTTTGAATAAATATTGTGGATTGAGAAAAGATTAGAATAGCATTGCTTCAAAATAATATAAAAAGAAAGTGATTAAAGTATCACTGCTATGTGCATTATAAGTCTAGACTCACTTAGGTCCATTATTATCAAGGAAGAGCTTCAGAAAAAGCTTTTTTTTTTTTGCTTTTTGGAGGGCAATTGGGGTTAAGTAACCTGCCCAAGGTCACAAGGCTTGGTTTTTGTTTGTGTGTGCATTAAGTGTCAGAGGGCGGATCTGAACTCAGGTCCTTCTGACTCCAGGGCTGACGCGTTACTCACTGTGCCACCTAGCCGCCCTGAAAAAGCATTTTTTAAATGATAAAATCTTCACTTATTCTCAAGCACTTAGCACTAATACAGGGCTTTTTAGTCATGAATAAATCCATGGTGTGGAATAGGGAGAAAAATTAGTATTTTCTATAAGAATATTTGTCAACTGTGGATAACACAAAAGGCCAGGAGCACCTACCCTCCAAGATAAATTCAATCCATTTGCTATTTCATGTTCTTTCTTCCAATGATACTGAGGAATAACATTAAAAGCAAAGGTAAAGAAAAATAGAAGAAATCTAAAAAACTACAAGGCATGATTTTTTTTAAAAGCTAGAACATAGAATGGATAATAGATCAATTTAAATTAGTCACAGTTAATAACAAGGTACCTGACCTTTACAAACTGAAGATTATATGTAAGACAGAGGGGAAGGTGATAGCCCATTCTGACTAACACACTCCACACTCATTCCATTATTGAGGGTTCACAAGAAGAAAAAGAAAAAAAGAAAAGAATAGCAGTAAGGCCTTAAATTCAAATTATAAGATTCAAAACACTATTATTATGCACAGTTTATCATCTTGGAAAGGGACAGTGGGGAAAAAAGGGGGAAAAACCTCTAAATAGATTTACCACAATATTAACTTTTATCACTTTGAAAATATTTCCTTATGTTCTTTATGTTCGCTTTTTTATGTCTTTTCAAATTTCTATTTTTAAAAAATCACTCTCCATTAAAACTTCAGTATTTTAGATCTGGAAGGGGCTTTAGAGATCATTGAATCAAAAACTCTTATTTATTTTTTTTAAAGTGAGATCTACAAAGATTGAACAATTTATCCAAGGTCAAACAGCTAATATATGGTGGAGCACAAATTTACCTTCAGTTCTTTTCACTCCATGTCTATGCAAGTTAAGCCAAGCTTTGTTTTCCTGTGAGATATTTACATTTTCCAATTTATAATTCCGTAGTTTTAGAATGTATAAATGATCATATATTACTGAGTACCACATTTTAACATAAAAAACCTTTGTAAAGAGAGGTTTCTTTAAAACTTTTAAATCAAGAAAATTGCAGGATTATTATTTCAAAACATTTTAATTATTAAAAGAGATAAAGTTTATAACTGAGTGGCTTATAATTCAGACTTTTAAGTACAATAACAACCCAGTTCACAGAAACCAAAATAAAGAACACTATGGAAATACAACGTCAATGAGGAAGACACAAAAAGTCCGAGTGGAAAATTTTATAATCAAAAGGTGCTCCTTTCATGCCTTTCTGTCTAGATTTATTTTGTGGTCTAAAGGATATAAACAGATCTAGAAATTATATTGTTATGCTGAATTGATTTTATCAAATATTTACATATTGTCGTGAGAAGAAAATTAAACTCATGGCAGCATAAAAATAGAACATTAAAGCAGGTAGAGTCTTCAGAGATCATCTAGCCACTTTCTTCATCTTAAGATGAAGACATGAAGTCTCAGAGAAGTTAGGTGATTTAGCCAGAGTCACAAAGTTGATTATTGGAAAAGTTTCCACTAGAACCATAAAACCGATTATAGCAGTAACCAATATCTTCATGTTTTCGGGGAAGAAATAGCCTAGACAACTGGAAAGGTGCCACCTAATTTTCAGATCACATAATTCTATAGGTAATCATTATTATATTCATTCAGCTAAGTAAATCCTAATTATTCTACTTCTTATCATAATAGATTATATCACCCAAGGTAGAAATAGCAAGGTTTTTTTCAAGGTCCCCTCAAGTGGTTAAGATATTCTGTAGGTCTTCAAAATGCATGGAAGCAAAGGACAACTAAAAGCAGCATATGATGAAGATCTGGCTTAAAGTTTAGCTGAATAAAAGTTTGATCCAGTACAATCCACAAAGTATTTACTAAGATCCTACTATAAGCAACGTCCTCTAACAGAGACTGTGACTTCAGATTAAAAAAAAAAAAAAAAGTCCCTGACCTCAAGAACCTCATATCTCATTAGCAACCACTTTTTATGTGCCATTCACTTTGGTAAGTACTGAGAATATAAATACAAAAACAAAAATAATAAAAGACAGATCCTATCTAAGCAGAGCTTGTATTATAATAAAAGAATATAATATTTAAACCAGGTGAGGAGAGAGAGCAGTTGTGGTAGAGAAAAAAAAAATCTAAAGAGTTATGAGTGGAGCCTGGAAAGGAATAAAAGAGTGAACATAGATAGCTAGCTTGTTCACATTTCTTGAAATTCTGTCTCTAGGATTAAGCAACGAATCGGAGGAAGAGTCACAGAGATGGACTGATCTTTATGGTGACATTATAGATATGGATATAATGATAGTTAACATTTATTTAGCACTTACTATGTGCCAGGCACTATTGATTGGTGGTATTTATTTTGATATATAGGGCAACTGAGAGTTAGGTGCTATTATTAACCCCATTTTAGAGATGAGGAAACTGAGGCAAATAAATGACTTTCCTAAGTTCACAAATCTAAGTATCAGAGGTTGAAATTCATGTGTTCCTGACCCCAGCAGTCTATCCTTTATATCATCTAGCTGACAATATAATTTGAGAAGTAAGCAATCACTAATGACTAAAGGGATTGTAAAAAGTTTTCTGGAAGGATTAGACATATCAGCTAAGTTTTCAAGGATACTAGGGTAACACAAGACACAGAAGTGAAGAGGGAAAAAGTTCAGGTATGGACAATAATTTTAAAAAGAACAGCAGATCAGAAAACAGAAGACCCAAAATAAGCACCCTCAGAATAAAGTAAATATTTGCAGATGAAATGCAACTAAATTCACTTGAAATATTATATTATATTATATTATATTATATTATATTATATTATATTATATTATATTATATTATATTATATTATATTATATTATATTATATTATATTACATTATATTATATCATATCATGTCATGTCATGTTATGTTATATTATATTATATTGTATTGTATTATATTATATTATATCATAGCATATTAAATTATATATTATATTAAATAATATGAGTATACATGCCATTAAGAAGAGGCACTTTTCTTTATATATCAGGGAGTATAGTTGTCTACTAGAACATATCAGTAGAAAGATTATTTGTAAGAATATTCAAGAAAAATGCTTTTTGTTTCTTCTAGTGCAAAAAATTCTGAATTTTAAAGATGCTATGCCCTAGTCTTATAACAGTTAAATGAAAGATAAAATTCTGATTGTGTACACAGTGTGTTCTCTTCTTCATCATTTGAACATTCATGGATAGATGGAATGAGTGGTTGAAGATATATAATGCTGAATGAATAGACTAGTGGGTTGAAAATTGCTCAAAGGGGCTATCAATTATCCCTCTTTCACAGAATTCCTACTATTGTCAGGTTTGAAGACAACCCAGTATACAATGGATTATTTGCAGCACTTTGCTTGACATTGAAAAAATGGAGGGAAGAATGGGGAGGTGGGGGAGGTTAACAGCAGAAATCTGAACAAATTGCTCAAAGCCTGAAGGCCTTTCAATTGCAAAGCTTTCAGTAGTGAGAAGTGACTTCAAAATGCTGATACAGTAAAATCTGTGAATTAAAATCATTCTTATACTCCAAAGTATAATCAAGTGAAGATAAGAAGTCATTAAAGGTATGTCAGACATGGGAAGGTTGAGTCAAGACAGAAAGGCACCTAGGAATGCAGAGGATGAGATGCCAAATATTGAAGTATTCAGAAATAATCAATGTTGACAATATGTTGTTAGACTCAGTAGCATTTGATAACCAGCTCCATTAGTCTTAACCTTTGCCTTGCACCTGAAATGGTATTTGATAGTGTTGAGGTTTGACTAGAATATTTGCTCTCCTTTGGGCCCCTCCTGACTTAGAAGCTTTAAATTGTTAATAATTTTGTAGAATGTAGAATAATAAAATATTAAAAAAAACACTAGATTTGGAATAAATAGATATGGGTTCAAATATGATATCAGTCTATCATTAACTGTGTAACTTTGTGCAATTCATTTTTTCCTATCTCTTACTCAATTTTTTTTTCATTTATAAAATGAGTGAATGTTACAAAATTACTTCAAAGGTTTAAAAAAATCCCATCATTCCATACATATTTGTAAGGAGATAAATGTAATTACTGACTTGTATATGAGTTTATTTTTTAAGAATTACAGGTATTCAAAGCTCACCAAGCTCTTAATAACAACCTGAAATGTCTTATTAAAAACACTAATTTTCAGTCTCACTCTTCACTTCTAGCTCCTGTATCACAGCAGTGTGCCCTCTGGAACTCTTGAAAGAAAAAAGCCCTGATCCATAGCTCCTGCTGTTTATGACAGCCTGACCTAGACATTTAGACTGATAATTAAGTAGCATGGAAAATGAAACAGAACATGACAGCTATCTCTAAATACTATTCAACCTCTTACAAATGAGTCTAGAAGTCAAAGGTCAAAGAAAGAATAAGTTTCTGTCAAATTGAAATAGAGAAAAATACAAAATATCACTCTGTCTATGGTTAATCGTTAAATTATGAAAAAATAGATTATATTTTCAAGATATATTTAAATTTTAAAAGTATCTATGTCACAATTGATAATTAAAGCTTAACACTTGAAAACAATTTTATATTACTATTTACATTAACAACAAAATAGATGATATGTTTAGAATCATGTTCCTTAAACATTTTCAACTTATGCTTCTGAAAGTAAATTACCTCTAAGATTAAATTTTAAAAGTGATGTTATCACATTTAAAAGATACAACTAAGAACAATGCTCATAAGGAAACAAGTCATTTTGTTCCTCTTTTTACAAGGACATTCTTGATGAATTGTTCTGAAATATGTGATAGAACTTTCCCCTTATAAACCAAGAAGAAGGAAGTAATATAGAATAGAATTAACTCCAAAGACATGTGAGAAGATAAAATTGTGCCACTATATTTCATCCCACAAAGGATACAGTATTGTTATTAGATTATTAGATGGCTATGTCCTGTTTTTTTCTCTCTCTTCAAAAATTTGTGATATATTATATCTGAATATATACATACGGGTACATGTTTATGTATATTTTGCATATCTATGTATATATCCATATTTTTCTTTAGATTTGTATTCCTGGTCAGGGTGGAAGGAAGAAATGCAAAAAAAAAAAAAGTATTTATTAAGCAGCACCATGTACACAGAGCCATGCTAAACATTTAAAAATATTATTTCATTTGCTCTTCACAAAAACTTTGGAAAGTAGATGCTATTATTGTCATCTCTATTTTTATAGTTGAGGAAATTGAGGCAAATAAAGGTTAAATGACATAAGTTACAATGTCTACCCAATGTTAGCATTCATCCAGTTACTTTGACTGGGTAAGTATAATGACACATGTGAAGATATGGAAGAATTTATTCCATATATAGCTTCTTTCTCCATACATTAATCACTAATACTTTCCTCAAAGCCTGGGATTCAGTACAGATATAGCCTTAGAGAACAAGTCAACAGTCTTCTTTTTTTAGAAAAGAGGAAACTAAGAACTGGAGATTAATTGGTTTTCCCTCAATCTCATCAATACTTGAAAATTTCTATCTTAATGATACAAAATTCCAAAATTTAATGTTTAAACATTTTTTATTTTTCTTACTTTACCTTACTCTTCTTCAACTCATTATTGATTAACATCATGAATTTTAGCTACACTTGTCACTCCTTTCTCTCCTAATCAGTAATCTTTCCTCTGTTATTTTTCTTCATCCTTAGTCTTGACAAAATAGGCAACAGCTTTAGCTATTCCCTGTTATAACCTTGAACTTTTGTCACCCTAACATACCTTCTCCATTCATACTTGCATGCATCCATTCACCAGTGAAGGAAATCATACAGACATTCCAAATGAGGTTAGTATATGTTTATATTAACTAATCTCAAGTGAATATTCCATGGTACCCAGCAATCCTTTAATTCATCCTTGATTGACTTCCTCATTAGTGCCAACAGTGATTCTTCCAAAACTGCTCTACTCTTCTTTTCCTACCATAAATCCTTTCCAGTAGAGGAACTAACCTGCAATCCAAATGCAGAAACATTTACTGAGTACTTATTATGTGTCAGGAATTGCACTAGGCACTTGAAAATAAAAAGGCAAAAACAAGGGTTCTTTCCCTCATAGCATTCATATTCTGTCTCATAGCCTGTGGGTTATTATCTGTTCCACATTCAGTTACCATCCCTAAAGTGGATTCACCAACCACAGTTATGTCATCTTTTAAGACCTAAAATCTTTAGGATTATGGGATTTTTGTCTCTGTCCTCAGCAAATAAAAAAAAAAAAAGGAAAAAATCAGGTTGACGTTCACTCCAAATAAAGTAGTGATCATCAACAAAGCTAAAAAACATCCAGAAAGTAAGCTAATTTCAAGAATCTACACACAATGAAAATACCATAGAACTTTTTTCATTTAAGGTATTGTTTTGTTTAGTTGTTTATTTAAGTATCCAGGGTGGATGGGTGGGGATTTGATACATTTTAAAAATTTCTGCCAGATTATGTAGATGTCATAAACCAGTCAACAATTAACCAAAAAAACTGTAGATAAGCTTATACTCATATCTATACCTATATCTCTTACATGCATATGTGATATATACATATGCATACATTACATACATAATACCCATGTGTTCTGTCTTATTTTCTCACTTCATATCACCTCCCTCCAGTGTTTTTGTGCTGCATACTCACATTTTTCCATGCAGGTTACTTGAATACTTTTTTCCCTCCTCAAGGACAACTTTGCTTGCTAGGATTGTCCTTTAACAATCACTTTTTACTCCCTCTTTTTTCCTTCTTAAATGAAAGGCTCCCCCCCACCCATGAACCAATACTCTAGTATAGCCACAGTATTGACAATAAGAGTATTGACCTAAATATTAACATTTTTCTGCATAACTATAATTACTTAATTTTCTTGTGTTTCTACCATTAAAAGTTTCTACTTGAGGAATAATTTGTTTTTGTTGAATTCTTCTGAGTAAAATCCCTGTTATTGAAAGGGTTCTATCTTCATTAACTAATAATTGGCTTTGCTTTTCAAGACATGTTACCCTGGTATATGCTTTTCCTCTTTGGAATATCTTTTTTTTTGGAATATCTTAACATCTCATTTTTATAGAGTAGCTTTAGGTTTTTCAGTGGTTTAAATAAAATATTTTCTAATTTGGTTATAGTATAATCGGTCTGACCATAAAATACGAACTTTAACCATTACATTCCTTCATGATTAGTGCTTGAGATTTCTCTCAGTCAATAATATGATGTTTCTATCAGTAACTTTCTTTAAATTTAATCTATCAGAAAATTTTTCTTAAATTATTTCCTATAGTATGTAATTCAGGATTTTCATTTCAATATTTTTTTTCTGACAGAGTTATATTTCTAACATTACCTAAGGGAACTTTCTTCTTCGATCTATCATTTTCCTAGAATTATAGAATTTCAAGGCTGGAATGACCTTAAGCATCAATCTCATTTCATTACATCAAGCTGAATTTCTTTTCAACTTCCACTGACTTCTTTGTTGCTTAATTTTCTTAATGTAGTAATTGTTCTTAAATAATCCAGTTTTTTTTCTTGAGATCTATATTTTGAATCACATTTGTATTGTGTTATATTACTCACCATTTTGTTTTCTTAATTACTTTTTGAAATTTGTTATTTCCATTCTAATTTAAGTCTTAATTTACATTTTTATAATTCACCCATTTATTTTTCTCTACTCCAGAATTTCATTCCTTGCTGCATTTTTCACTATGGCTGAAGCAGCTTCTACATCTTAAAAGATCTGAGGGACTGGAATTCGATATTTAGTAGGGTAAGGGAGCTAGGACTACAACCAAGGATTAACTACCCAGCAAAACTAAGCATAATCTTTCAGGCAAGGAGATGGTCATTTAATGAAAGAAGGGACTTCCAGACTTTCCTGATGAAAAAACCAGAGCTCAAGAGAAAATCTGATCTCCAATTACAAGACTCAAGAAAGATATACAAAGGTAAACAAGGAAAACACAGACAGATGCATACATACATCACACACACACACACCCATACAGACAGGCTCATTGCTTGGGATGCAACAAGAGCAAAATGTTCACATACCTATATGAGGATCTGATAACTGTCAACATTGAAAATTTTATGATTATCAAGATCTTCCAAAGTGTTATACATAGATATAGGGTGTGGGTATGAATGCACTAACCTGAAGACTAAAAAAAAAATATTAAGGGGATCAAAGGTTCTGTAATGGGAAAAAGAAAAGGATTAGATAGGAAAAAGTAAAATATACCATGCAAAGAGGCATTAAAACACATTATCATAGAAGGGAAAGAAAGAGGGAGAGGGACATCATTTAAATACTATTCTCAGTGGTTCTGGTTCAAAGAGTGATCAACTTAATCAGTGAAGATTAAGATTCTAATGTGAATAGACACATGAATTCAATAAATAGAGGAAAAGGAGGGAGGGAGAGGGTCACTGTTTGAAATTTACTCTCATTGGTTTGGAGTCAAACAGGGAGCAACTTACTCTGATAGGAATAAAAATTTATTGTGTCCTATAGGTAGTAGAAGGGTAAGGGGGGATTGAAAAGGAGGAGACTAAAGGGGGGATGAGAAAGGAGGGAAATAGTAAAGGGAGAGGGTAGGTTAAGAAAGGGGGTCACTGGGTGAGAACACTGAGGGAGGGGGCAGTCAAAAGGGAAAATTTCAAGGAGGGGAATGGAGAAGGAAGAAAGAAAAATGTAAAAAGGGGAGGGAATAGGATGAAGGAGAAGAGACAGATAGTCATCATTACAGTGAATGTGAATGGGATGAACTCTCCCATAAAACAGAGGCAGATAGCAGAATGGATTAAAAACCATAATCCTACAATATGCTATCTACAAGAAACACATTTGAAACAAAGGGATACGCACATGGTAATGGTAAAAGGTTGGAGTAGAATTTATTATGCCTCAGCTAAAGTAAAAAAAAAAACAGGGGTAGCAATACTTATCTCAGATAAAGCAAAAGCAAATATAGATCTAATTAAAAGAGATAAAGAAGTTAACTATATACTGCAAAAAGACACCACTGAGAATGAAGCAATATCATTACTTAATATATATGCAGCAAGTGGTATAGCATCCAAAATCCTAGAGGAGAAGTTAAAAGAATTGGAGGAAGAAATAGAGAGCAAAACTATACTAGTGGGGGAATTTAATCTCCCCCTTTCTGAACTTGATAAATCTAACCTCAAAATAAACAAGAAAGAAGTTGAGGAGGTGAATAGAATTTTAGAGAGACTAGATATGATGGATCTCTGGAGAAAACTGAATGGGGATAAAAAGGAATTTACTTTCTTCTCAGTAGTACATGCTACATACTCAAAAATAGACAATGTACTGGGGCATAAAAACCTCACAATTCAGTGCAGAGAGGCAGAAATATTAAATGCATCATTCTCAGATCAAGATGCAATAAAAATTATATGCAATAAAGGGCGATGGAAAGATAGACAAATAACTAATTGGAAACTAAACAATTTAATCCTAAACAATGGGTGGGTCAAACATGAAATTATGGAAACAATCAATAATTTCATTCAAGAGGATGATAATAATGAGACAACATACCAAAATTTGTGGGATGCATTAAAGGCAGTTCTTAGGGGATATTTTATATCTCTGACTGCATACTTGATTAAAGCAGAGAGAAGGGAGGTCAATGAATTGGATATGCAATTGAAAAAGCTAGAAAAAAAAACAAATTGAAAATCCCCAATTTAGTACTAACTTAGAAATATTGAAAACCAAAGGAGAGATTAGTAAATTGAAATTAAGAAAACTATTGAATTAATAAATAAAACTAAGTGCTGGTTTTATGAAAAAAACCAACAGAATTGATAGACCCTTAGTCGATATGATAAAAAAAGAAAGAAGAAAATCAAGTTATGAGTATCCAAAATGAAAAGGGTGAATCTACCTCCAATGAAGAGGAAATCAAAAAATAATGAGGAATTATTTTCCCAATTGTATGCACATAAATATGACAATCTAAGTAAAATGGATGAATATTTATAAAATTACAAGCTGCCCAGATTAACTGAAGAGGAAGGGAATTACCTAAATAACCCCATCTCAGAAAAAGAAATCAAACAAGCCATCAATGAACTCCCTAGGAAAAAATATACAGGGCCAGATGGGTTTACTAGCAAATTCTACCAAACATTTAAAGAACAATTGATTCCAATACTCTACAAACTATTTGGCCAAATTATTGAAGAAAGAGTCCTAAAAAATTCTTTCTATGACACAGATATGGTATTGATTCCTAAATCAGGAAGAGATAAAACAGAGAGAGAAAATTATAGACCAATTTCCCTCATGAATTTAGACACAAAATTTTTATATAAAATATTAACCAAAAGACTCCAAAATTTATCACAAAAATAATACACTTTGATCAGGTAGGATTTATTCCAGGAATGCAATGATGGTTTAATATTAGGAAAATCATCAGTATAATTGATCATATCAACAATAAGACTAGCAGAAACCAAATGATTATCTCAATAGATGCAGAAAAGGCTTTTGACAAAGTACAACATCCATTCCTATGAAAAACACTAGAAAGTATAGGAATAAATGGAGCCTTCCTTACAATAGTAGATAGCATCTATTTAAGACCATCAGCAAGTATTATATGCAATGGGGATAAACTAGAAGCATTTCCAATAAGATCAGGAGTGAAACAAGGGTTTCCACTATCACCCCTTTTATTCAATCTGGTACTGGAAACCTTAGCAGTAGCAATTAGAGAAGAAAAAAAATCAAAAGAATCAAATTAGGCAAAGAAGAGACCAAGCTATAACTCTTTGCAGATAATATGATGATATACTTAGAGAATCCTAGAGAATCAAGCAAAAAACTACTTGAGACAATAAATAAATTTAGCAAAGTTGCAGGATATAAAATAAACCCACATAAATTCTCGGCATTCCTGTATATCTCTAATGAAACTCAATAGCAAAAGATAGAAAGAGAAATCCCATTTAAAGTCACTGTAGACATTATTATATATTTGGGAATCTACCTGCCAAAACAAACGCAGAATCTATATGATCACAACTACAAAACACTTCCCACACAAATAAAATCAGATCTAACTAAGTGGAAAAATATCAATTGCTTGTGGCTGGGTCGAGCTAATATAATAAAAATGGCAATTTTACTCAAACTAAACTATATATTTAGTGCCATACCAATCAATTTACAAAAAAAAAACTACTTTTTAGAGTTAGAAAAAATAATAACAAAAATTATTTGGAAAAACCAGCTGTCTAGAATATCAAGGGAATTAATGAAAAGAAATGCTAGGGAAGGTGGACTAGCTATGCCAGATTTTAATTTGTATTATACAGAAGCAATTATCAAAACTGCTTGGTACTGGCAGAGGAGTAGAGCAGTGGATCAATGGAATAGATTGGGCACAGAAGACCCAGCAGTTAATGAACATAGTAACCTATTGTTTGATAAACCCAAAGACCCCAGTTTTGGGGATAAGAATGCGCTATTTGACAAAAACTGCTGGGAAAACTGGAATACAGTATGGCAGAAACTGGGCATCAATCACTATCTAACACCATATACCAAAATCAAGTCTAAATGGGTGCATGATCTAGGTATAAAGATCTGTAAGCCATCTGGGAAAGCAAGGAATAGTTTACCTGTCAGATTTGTGGTGAAGGGAAGACTTTCGGACCGAACAAGAATTAGAGAGCATTATAAAACGCAAAATGGATAATTTTGATTACATTAAGTTAAAAATCTTCTGTACAAGCAAAGCCTATGCAACCAATATCAGGAGGGAGTTGGGACATTGGGAAAGAATTTTTACAACCTATGCCTCTAACAAAGGACTCATTTCTAAAATATACAGAGAATTGTGTCAAATCTATAAGAATACAAGTCATTCCCCAAATGATAAATGGTCAAATGATATGAACAGACAGTTTTCAGAGAAAGAAATTAAAGATATCTATAAGCATATGAAGAAATGCTCTAAATCACTATTGATCAGAGAAATGCAAATCAAAACAATTCTGAGATACCACATCTCTCTAGTCAGATTGGCAAAGATGACAAAACAAGAAAATGACAAATGCTGGAGAGGATGTGGGCAAATTGGAACACTAATGCATTGCTGGTGGAGTTGTGAACTTATCCAACTATACTCAAGAGCAATCTGTAATTATGTTCAAAGGGCTATAAATAATTTCATACCCTTTGACCCAATACCACTTCTAGGGTTATATCCCAAAGAGATCACAGAAGTGGGAGGAAGACCCAAATGTACAAAAATATTTATAGCAGCCCTTTTCATGGTTGCAAAGAATTGGAATTTAAAGGGGTGCCCATCAATTGGGGAATGGCAAAACGAGCTGTGCTATATGAATGTATTGGAATATTATTGTGCTATAAGAAACGAGGAGGAGAGGATTTTCATATTTACCTGAAGTGGCTTATACAAACTGATGCTGAGTGAGAACTGTAGAACCAGAAGAAATTTGTGTAAAATCACGGACACATCATATGTGTGATTACCAGCTATGACAGACTGGACTTTTTTCAGAAATGCAGCGAAATAAGTCAATCCCAAAAGACTCATGAAGGAGAGAAATGTGACATCTAGAGAAATAACTAGAAAGAACTGACCCTGAATTCTGATGGAAGCAAATTAATTGATCTTTTTCTTTTCATTGTTTGGTTTTATTTCTTCTTTACCATTTTTCATCCCACCTAGTACAATACGCCTTTCTAATTGGAGTAATGTCTAATATGAATGTATTTTCAGATCCCATACTGGACTATATGCTGTCAAGGGGGGTGGAGGGAGTGTGGCAAAGGAAATTTGAAATTCAATGAACTATGGAATTGAATCTTGTTAACTGAAACTAAACTAATAAATTAATTTTAAAAAGGGGAAACTTAAAGAGACATTTTCAAATGGAAGTTTTATAAAGAGGAAATATTTCAATAAAAATAAGATACAGAAAGATAAGTGTATGTTGTTTTTTAAAATTATTACCTTGGAAAGTTAAGCAAGGTTTTGAAGTTGCTCATGATAATAAATAATAATAATAATAATATTCCTTTTATTTAAAGGCTTTTATTTCATTCTTTTCATTCTTGTATTATCTGTAACTTAAATTAGTAGGTATGTTGATGTGTATTTTGCTACTAAGAAAAATTGCCACACATTAAACATGGAAATCACAAATATGTAGGAGGGATTGGGCTTTGTTGTTGTTATTGTTTCTGTGTGATAGAATGAAAGTCCAAAAAGAAGCCATTAGGTAGAAATAATGGCCTGAATATACTAATGAGAAATTTATTAAGGATAGACAAAGTTTTACATTTGGATGTGCCATTCCTGGCAGACAATGCCTAGTTAAAAGTCCATGTGAAAAAGATGCATGTGCATTTTTGGTCTCTGGGATCAATTTAAATCCAGATGTACCCTAGAAGTCAAAATAAAAATGTGCTAATATGTACTTAAGTTATATCAGTAGGGTGCTGAATGATTACTGTGTATTTTCCTAGTCTGAACATGTATGAAAGAAAGAATGAATAAATGAAAAATAAATTTATTAAATGCTTAACTATGTGCTATGACCTAAACTAATCCCCAGGATTACACATACAATAGCAAAAATAGTGACAGCCCTAAGGGAACTTACATTATGGTAGATATTATTTTTAAAAGCAATGGCCTAAGAGGCAGGTAGGTGGCGCAGTGAGTGAGAGTGCTGGCCCTGGAGTCGGGATGACCCAGTATTAGTCCTGGCCTCAGGAAATGAGTACCCAGACTTAAATAATGACTGGCTGTGTAACCTTGAGCTAGTTACTTAACACCAATTGCTTAAAACAAAAACAAAAACAAAAACAAAAACAAACAAACAAAAAAAAAATGGCCTGGATGGAAAGTTATAGGAATGCCAGAAGTATGGTATAGTTGATTTGATCACAAATACAGAATTGGAATAAAGGAAGGGAGGGTATTATGCAAAACAGACATTGTATTTAGAGGAAGTAATGAGAAAATGTCCAAGAAGAGGAAGGGAAATAAAGCAAAGCATAAATGGCACCTGACAGATAAGACAGCACTGATGAAGTATATATATAAAGTCTTATGACAATTTCTGAGAAAACTAAGGAACTTGAAACACACAAGGTTTGTCTAAAAGAATTATGAATTTGTCTAAAAGAATTGGATCTTGAAAAGGCAATACTAGTTTGGGATGGACTATATGTCACCAAATACTTGAAGAATTATCAACTGACTTAGAAAGGGTAGGGAAACTTTGCTTAATTTTATTTGACTCAGAAGAATGGAAATAAAGTTCAAAGAAAGACTGTATAGGGAGACAAATTTTGTCATAATACAAGAACTAATTTTCTGACAGTTGGGGGTATCTAATCATGGAATGTGCTGATCTGAGATACAAAGACCTATAAAAGATTGAAATTCCCACCCTTTTCAATGAGTTTCCCATAAATGTAATGTTGGAAAGGGGTGACTAATGTTTCAGAGAATTAGTGGAGTAAATAACAATTATTTTTGTTATTATTATTATATTCCTGTGAGATTTTATGAATAGGATTTTTTGAAGGATGAACAGTATGTGTACATGTGATCAGGGATCAAAGAGTAAGTACAAGAACATAGAAGAAAAGATCCTTTCTCAGGAAGTTAGGTATATTCATTGGTGGGTTGCCTACCTATTATACATGGTATTAATTAATAAATATATGTTTGCTTTACTGAATTCTGGGATAGGAATCCATTTGTCAAACTACTAGAAATTTCAAAAAGCCTGCTTATTAAGCTCTACTATATCTAAAACATGCATTAATGCATAATTTCCATCATATCATATATAATTTTTGAACTGGAAACAAGAACAACTTATTGGACATTTTATACAATCACCTAAAGGAGAGCTGGATAATATTATCTTTCTCTCTCTTCTCCAAGCTGTACAAATAATAGAATACAGAAACAGAAGCTTATAGGAATAGCTTTGCTGTCTCTCTCTGTGTATGTCTGTTGTTTTCTCTGACTTTCTTTCTTAGTTAGAATTCCTGGAATTTCAACTCCATTCAAAGATACTGGATTAATTATTTGTTTGTAACATATTTTTGAATTGAGTGGAGCATTAAAAGATTTTATTACTGTCCATGATTATAAAACTTGTATGTAATGGAACTAATATTGGAATCCAGATCTACTTATATAACCCTCTAACTACTTCTTATGAATTCATCAGAGAGCATGTAGTGCACAGAAAAAAAATACACAGAAACCTTTCTTCCCTGACTTTAGCAGGACAAAGGAAAAAATAGAGTATAATGGGAAATAATTAAGGATGCAATTAAAGGCTTTTAAAGCTTTATGCAAACTTTAAGTACTGTGGACTAAGATTTGAGAAATATAGATCAGTATCTCAGTTCTTGCAATTAAATGAGCTAGGTAATCTTGAACAAACCTATAATTTCTCCAGATTCTTCCTTGTAATATAGAATAAAGAACAGTGAACGAGGCAATTGGGAGAACACTTTTTGTCCTGACTGCAACTAACTAGCTATGTGGTCTTGAGCCAATCATTTCATTTTTTTGAATTACAGTTACCTCATCTGTAAAACATGAGGCTTGGAATGGACAATCTCTATTAGCAAGAATCATAGATAATAGAACTAGAAAGAACATTATACAGCCATCTATTGCAACATCCTATTAATACAGATGAGGAAACTAAGGCCAAGGAAGGGTGAATCACTTGTATAAGGACACACATACAGCAACTGCATTTGAACCCATGTTCTCGACTTCAAAACTAATGGTGTTTCTATGATACCAAAGGATAAAAGTCACAATTACATTTGTAAGAAAAATTTGAAGTAATTGAGATGCTGGGCTTAATTTTATCCCATGAGAAATAACTTTGTTATGTAGACAGTAATGTTATTAGCATTTTAAAAATTAGGAGAATCATTCCTGTTCATAAGTATTTATTAATCATCTACTACATATAAGACATAAGCACTGTACTGGATGTTGACAAAAAAAAAAAATTATGCTCTATGTCCGCAAGAACTATATACATAAGAAAGGATATAAGGGCAAATACACATATACAAATAATGTTGGGCTACATTGCAATATTTAAAATATCATAAATGACATACCATTTAAGTTTCATGGAGATCTTATTAGAGATCAACCACACCTGGTTAGGACTTTTAGAAAAATATTCATGAAAAAGAACACCCTTGAAGGATTCTTAATACTTTGAAAGATTTTATAATTCTCTAAAGACCAATAGTAAAATTTTTAAAATAAATTAAAAGATTGTGACACTAAGAAAAAAATTTTTTTTTTTTTAAAAGCAATTGGGGTTAAGTAACTTGCTCAAGGTTACACGGCTAGTCATTTGATTTATGCGTGGGTGCTCATTTTCTGAGGCCGGATCTGATCTCGGGTCATCCAAACTCCGAGGCCGGCACTCTTACTCACTGCGCCACCTAGCCGCCCCTTTAGGGCAATTGGGGTTAAGTAACTTGCCCAAGGTTACACGGCTAGGTTTTTTGTTTGTGCGGATTAAGTGTCGGAGGCCGGCTCCGAACTCAGGTCCTTCTGATTCCAGGGCCGGCGCTCTATTCACTGCGCCACCTAGCCGCCCCGACACTAAGAAAAATTTTAATATGAAATAATAATTATTTTCTACTTATTCATAAGGAAAATCAATGTTAAGTTAAATAGTAATTAATCTTGTAATATATAAAAACTATTGCCCAGGAATAGAAAGACTTGGGATCAAGTCTTATCTTTGATGGTTGCTACCAGTATAACCTTAGTCAAATCACTGACACTTTCAGTTTCAGTTTCCTCAGCTATGAAATTATGAAGCTGGAGGAGAGAGCCTCTGTCATTCCTTTCCCTGTAGATAAGTTTTGCTGTAAATCCAATTCAACAAATTTAAGGTAAATAAAGAACTTCAACCTAAGTGTTCTGTTATCTGGAACTAAACTCCAAATAAATGCTAAAATAAGCTTTCCAAAGCGTCAGTATAAAGACATTATTTCTCTAATCAAAGCTTCAATGGTACCCTACTTTTTGTAGGATGAAAAACAAACTCTGTAGCCTAGCATTAAACTCCTTCACAATCAGGCTCTATTATGACTTTTTAGCCTTATTTAACATTGTACCTAAACTAGACTCTTCTGTTCTAACTAAACTATATTTCTAGGGGCTCTTCACACTTGACATTGTAATTTTTCTTCTGTTCCTTTGCAGGTTTGTTTCAGGGACAGCTAAACTGACTGCTGTAATTCAATTCATAACATCTAGTTAGTAGCTGCAGTGGAATTTTTTTTCATTTTGTCTGTGTGTGTGTGTGTGTGTGTGTGTGTGTGTGTGTGTGTGTGTGTGTGTGTGTATAAAGATCATATTCATGTTTTAGAATTTTTAAAATGAAAGCAGAATTGAAAGTAGCCCATCGGCCTGGAGCAAAGATGGTGGAGTAGAAACAGCACTTTGAAAGCGCTACAACGCACTCCACTTCAAAAGTATGTAAAAGGAGATTCTGAACAACCTCTGGAGCCCCAGCACCCACAGAAGGACACAGAGAAGCTAACCTCCCACTAAGGACAGCCCAGCAGGCCAGCAGGGAGTGGTCAGCACAGGGCTCTGGGAGCTGACAGCACAGCACTCTCGAGCCAAGCCCAGGTATGGATGAGTCCCGGTTTTAGCCCCAGGGCAGATGGAACAGCAGGTAGCTGGAGTGACCCCAGAACACCAGATGCTGTGGAGTTTCCAGAATTTACAAATAGATGCCTAGGACAAATTGAGAGGTTAGTGCCCTCTGGACTTTGGGACCAATATTTGGGGGCGTGTCAGCTTCTGGCCCTGGGGGAAAGAAGCCACTGGCAGCAGCACAGGTGTCATTTTACAGATCAGTTGCAGCATCAGCTCCTGGCCTGCAGGGTGATCTGGCAATCAGTCTTGGGGGAAATTGCTCTCACTTTAACCTTCTTGGATCTGGATTGCAGGTTAGGGTGGAAGTCTTGGGGTGTGTTTCCAGGTTGCCAGAGTGTGTGAGGGCTTCAGGGAGGGCACCCAACTAGTACCTCCAGCAGATAAGAAGAACCAAACATTTGGGACTGAAGCTCCCCTGTCTGGTGGCAGAGTCCTACTGTGGCAACAAGCCCAAAAGTCAAGTAATTAAGGGGCAACATGGCTAGACAAAGGAAACAAAATAAACAGAAAAATGCAACATTAGACACCTATTTTGGGGGCAAAGAGGATCTAAACATGGAGGAGGACTGGGAGGTCAGAAACCGTGCACCAAAAGCCACAAATGAAAATATGAATGTGTTACATGCCATAGGGGACCTTAAGCAGGATATTAAAAAACAAACAAGAGAAGTAGAGGGAAAATTGGGAACAGAAATGAGAAACTTGCAGGAAACTTATCAAATGAGAGTCAACAGCCTGACTGAGGAAAATAACACCTTATAAAATAGCCTAACTCAAGTGGCAAAAGAACCTCAAAAAGGCAAGGAGGAGAAGAATGCCTTAAAAAGTCGAATTTGCCAGATAGAAAAAGAATCTCAGCTCACTGAGGAGATTCATTCCTTCAGAATTAGACTGGAGCAAATGGAAGCAAGTGACTTTATGAGAAATCAAGATGCTGTTAAACAGATCCAAACAAATGAAAGAATAGAAGGCAATGTGAAATATCTCATGGGAAAAACCACTGACCTGGAAAATAGATCCAGGAGAGATAATTTAAAAATTAATGGACTACTTGAAAACCATGATCAAAGAAAGGACTTAGAAGTCATCCTTCAAGAAATTCTCAAGGAAAATTGCCCTGATCTTTTAGAATCAGAGGGCAAAATAGAGGTTGAAAGAATCCACCGATCACCTCCTGAAAAAGATCCAAAAAAGAAAACTTCAAGGAAGATTATAACCATGTTCCAGAATTCCCAGATCAAGGGGAAAATATTACAAGCAGCCAGGAAGAAACAATTTCAATATTGTGGAAACACAATCAGAATAGCACAGGACCTGGCAGATTCTACACTGAGAGACTGAAGGGCATGGAATATGATATTCTGGAGGCAAAAGAGCTGGGATTAAAACCAAGAATCACCTACCCAGAAAAAATGAGTATCTTGTTTCAGGGGAAAATATGGTCATTCAGTGGAATAGAGAACTTTCAAGCATTCTTGAGGAAAACACCAGACTTGAATAGAAAATTTGAAATTCAGACAAAAGAAGCAAGAGATGATTGAGAAGGTAATCAGGGAAAAGAAATCAAAAGGAACTTATCAAAGTTGAACTATTTCCATTCCTACATGGAAAAACAATAAATGTGACTTATGAAACCTTTCTCAGTATGAAAATAATTGAAGAAAGGTATATGGGCATATGAATACATATGTGAATGTATGTATATATGTTTACAGGTATATATGGATAGAGGGCACAGGTTGAATTTGCTGGGAAGGGATGATACTTAAGGGGTGAAATTAAGATGTCAGAGAGGAATGTAGCAAGAGGAGATGTGGAGAGACCAGCGGGTGGGGCAAATTATCTCATGTAGAAGAGGCAAGGGGAAGTGTTTGCAGGGGAGGTGAAGAACAGGAAGGCAAAAAGGCAAAACCATATTCTCATTGAATTTGGCTCAGGGAGAGAATGACATACATACTAAATGGGATATAGCACCCTGCAGGACAGTGGGGGGAGGGGGATGAGATGGGGGATGATGGAGGGGTGGGCATGCTGGGGGGAGGGGAGGTTGGAGGCACCCACTTTTGAAGAGGGACAGGATCAAGGTAGGGGATAGACCGGGTGGGGAGTGGGATGGGTGGGATGGAAATATAGCCAGTCTTTTACAATGTATCTACTATGGTAATGTTTTTCATGGCTATACATGTGTGACAAAGATTGAAATGCTTATCTTCCCAGCAGGACTGGGTGACAAGGGAGGAAGGGAATGGATCTGGAATTCGAAGTTTTAAAATTAAATGTTTCGGGGCGGCTAGGTGGCGCAGTGAATAGAGCGCCAGCCCTGGAATCAGAAGGACCTGAATTCGGAGCCAGCCTCCGACCCTTAATCCATACAAAAACAAAAACCTAGCCATGTAACCTTGGGCAAGTTATTTAACCCCAATTGCCCTAAAGTGGCAGCTAGGTGGCGCAGTGAGTAAGAGCGCCGGCCTCGGAGTTTGGATGACCCGAGATCAGATCCGGCCTCAGAAAATGAGCACCCACGCATAAATAATGACTAGCCATGTAACCTTGAGCAAGTTACTTAACCCCAATTGCTTTAAAAAATAAAATTAAATTAAATTAAATTAAATGTTTCTAATATATATAAATACTATTATTAATACAATTTTGCATGTAATTGGAAGATAAGATGTGCAGGTATTTGGGGCACAGAGATTCACCTTGTCCTATTGGAAAAGATGAAGGGGGTATGGGAGAATAGATAGGAGAGAGCAGATTGGATAATGGTATATCCTGTTGGACTGCTATTCTGGGGTGGTGGGTAGGGGGAAATGGGGGAAAAAGTGTAACTCAAAATCTGGTGGAAATGAACTATGTAAACTAGAATTTAATAAAGCATTTGGAAAAAAATGAAAGAAAGAAAAAGAAAATAGCCCAGGACCTGGCAGATTCTACACTGAGAGATTGAACGGCATGGAATATGATATTCTGGAGGCAAAAGGGCTGGGATTAAAACCAAGAATCACCTATCCAGCAAACCTCAGTATCTTGTGTCAGGGGGAAATATGGTCATTCAGTGGAATAGAGAACTTTCAAGCATTCTTGAGGAAAACACCAGAGTTGAATAGAAAATTTGACATTCAGACAAAAGAAGCAAGAGATGATTGAGAAGGTAATCAGGGAAAAGAAATCAAAAGGAACTTATCAAAGTTGAACTATTTCAATCACATTTAAATCATATAATGTGTGTTTGCATATATACATGTAGCAAGACTGTTCCTGCAAATATAATATAGGGGGGATGTGCATCTTGAAAAGAGGTGAAATAGACATCTCTAGTCTGTTGTACCTCATCTCCAAAGAATATTTTAATTCCCTGGCAATTAAGGAATTAAGAAGGAGATGGAAGATAGAGATCACTCTCCAGTCTTTGTGGAGAGGGGCTCCTGGGCTAGAATTATGTCTATTTACTCCCTTAAATATTGATCACCTTGGGGGTATAATTTTCAGGCTTAAGCTTATTTCTGATCACTAGTCATAAATGAAAGGAGGACATATACTCTAAATTTGACTCCATTTTGACCAATTGCCAATACCACAATGAATACATGAAGAAGTTAAATAGCAAGGGGGTTGTAGTCAAGATGGGAGAATAGTAACAGCATTTCCGTTCAGCTCTGGATCCTACCACTTCCAAATTCATGTAAAATGGGACTATGAACAAACTTTGGAGCTACAAATCACACAAAAACACACAGAGAAGCTAACCTCCTGCTGAGGACATACTGACAGCCCAGCAAGGAGTTGCCAGAACAAAGCTCTGGGTACCAAGCCCAAGACCTAATGAGTCTGAGCTTTTAGCCCTGGGCAGCCTGACCAGAAGGCTTCTGGAAAGACACCAGAAAATGAGCAGCTGTGGCATTTCCAGAATTACCAACACATAAATGCCAAGGAAAAAGTTAGAGGTTAGTGCAGTATGGACTTTGGGACTCATTAGTTTGGAGAGCTGTTGGCCTCTTTCCCTGGGGTTGGGAAGACAATGAGAAGCTTCAGCACTGCTGCAGTAACATGGCAGCTCCAGCTCCTTCCCTGCTAACTGTAGGGGGGACAAGGTGATTGGTGTTGGGGGTAATCAATCTTGCTTTAACTTTCTTGTATCTGGATTGCAGTCTGGGGGTGGAGTTCTTGGGGTGTGTGACCAGCTTGCCAGAGCATATGGAGGCTTCAGGGAGGGCACACAACAAATACTTCCAGCAGCTGAGAAAAACCCAGCATTTGGGAGAGGAGCTCCCCTGGCTGGTGGCAAAGTCCTGCTGTGGCAACAAGACCAAAAGTCAAGCAATTGAATTGCAACATTCCTAGGCAAAGGAAACAATATAAACAGAAAAATTCAACATTAGACTCCTATTTTGGGCACAAAGAGAATCAAAGCATGGAGCAGGAGCAGGACTGGGAGGTCAGAAGTCATACATCAAAAGTCCCAAATGAAAATACGAGTTGATTACAGGCCATAGAGGATGGCAAGAAGCATATAACAAAAGTCTAGGAAAAATTGTGAAGAGAAATGAGAAAGATTCAAGAAAAGTATGAAATGAGAGTCAACAGCCTGACTGAGGAAAATAGCACCTTTAAAATTGGACTAACTCAAATGGCAAAAGAGGATCAAAAAGGCAATGAGGAGATTAATGCCTTAAAAAGCTGAATTTGCCAGATGGAAAAAGAATCTCAAAAGCTCATTAAGGAGAATCATTCCTTCAGAATTAGACTGGAGAAAACGGAAGCTAGTGAATTGATGAGAAATCAATATGCTGTTAAACAGATCCAAACAAATGAAAGAGGAGAAGACAATGTAAAATATCTCATGGGAAAAACCACTGACCTGGAAAATAGATCCAGGAGAGATAATTTAAAAATCATTGGACTACTTGAAAACCATGATCAAAGAAAGAACCTAGAAATCATCCTTCAAGAAATTATCAAGGAAAACTGCCCTGATGTTTTAGATCCAGAGGGCAAAATAAAGGTTGAAAGAATCCACAGATCACCTCCTGAAAAATATCTGAAAAAGAAAACTTCAAGGAATATTATAGCCAGGTTCCAGAATTCCAAGATCAAGGAGAAAATATTACAAGCAGCCAGCAAGAAACAATTTGAATACTGTGGAAATGCAATCAGGATAGCGCAGGATTTGGCAGCTT